>OY744615.1:48616303-48621303 GCA_963556255.1 Allolobophora icterica | reverse complement strand
TCTATATTTAGACTGGTCTCTATGACGTAACTTTTCAGGGATTTCCATTACATTACATTCGGTATGTACGACACCTTTGGTAAAAAGGGAAACCCTAGGTGCGCTATACTCTTAAGATGTCGTCGCAAGATTGCAATTGTAATTAGTAACTTCTATTGTGCCGGTGTCTAGTGCACAAGGCATCAACCGATGGCATACCAAAACCAAGCCGTAATGAGGTCAATATCCAGAGATCAGTCCATAAGACAGAGAGACAGCCTATGGTGGATAAGCAATTAGAAACAGGTAACTTTTAAGTTGAGCATAAAATGACACAAGCGACTGAGCAGAGCGCACAGACACAGGAAGAGAGTTCCAAAAAATAGGTCCAGCAACCGAAAAAGCTCGTTCACCAAGAACAGTTCTGGATTTAGGTATGACTAGACAAAGATATTCAGATGACCTCGTTAAATAATGATGAGTCTGGGGAATAAGAAATGATTTGAAGTACAGTGTGCGGGGTTCAAAGTTTTATAAGCTGTGAACCTCAATTTGAAACTAATTCTTTACTGAACAGGAACCCAGTGCAAAGATATAAGCACAGGGTCATGATGACCAGGCAGTGTTGTGCACAAGACCAAAAATCTAAGACCGAAACCGAGACCAAGACCTTGTGGTCCAAGACCAAGATCAAAACCTAACCTAACCGCTCTCGATTTAAGTGTAACACAATCTATCATTCAAATCAGGTGTTTATTAAAACTAAATTACACAAGGTTTTGTCCCCAAGGCCTCATGAAGAGTCCGTTACACCCTCTAAAGTCTAAACACCCTCTCAACAGGTGCAGATGTTGCTGGGATGCAAAAAATAATGGTCGCAAAGACCGGCAAATATCGACAACAGCATTTAACAAATACTCCCCACTCCACTCTCGATCCCGCCCAAAGCCGAGACCAAAGGCAAATGACCGAGATCAGACGCCCAAGACCAAACCCGCACCTTTAAGACCAAGACCAAGACCAAGACCAAGACCAAGACCGGCACATTCAAGACCAAGACCAAGACCGCATGGTTTCGGTCTCGAGACGGTCTCGAGACCAAGACCGCGGTCTCGAGACCCCATCACTGAGGCCAGGGGCGTCTATTCCCCTCCCTAAGTAATTTGAGCAACTTTCCCTCCCTCCACTCTTCTTCCCCTTCCCATCCCCCCACTAATGATGGCACACACACTGACAGATCCCCCCCATTTCTAGGATGGAGCATTTGCTCAAAAGTTTCTGTGGTGTAGACGCCCTTGATGATGACGTCGTAAGATGGCGCTGGAGTCCTACCTTCGTCTGATTGGTCGACACAGTCGTCATTTCCGTCGAGAACCCAATCGAGTAGAATGCAACGGTTGTTGCGACACGAAAACAACGGAGAACGACACGGATTCGAAACTGAAAGCGAAACCAACACATGGAAATTCCCAAAGAATTTGAGACTGAAACAGAAAGTAAGTATAATTATAAGTGTAACTTCTTTCTCGCCGATGTCTAATACACAGGGCATCAACCGATGGCACACGAAAAACAAAGCCGTAATAAGGTTAAGTCAAGTTGTAGCCTATTTAGATGAAAAACTAAGCCGTAATGATGCTCTTCCTGTTCTCATATTATTTGCGAGACTGCGTCAGCATTGCATCACTTACACACACACACACACACACACACACACACAGCCGGACCACGTCTAATGCTATTAATAGGAGACTTAATTGGCTGGTTAATTAATTAGCAAATTGTTTTATTAATACAAATCATTCATAATTATCTGAGGAAACCTTCGTCGGAATTGTCCCCACAGTCGTTGACGCTGTTGTTGAACTTCGTCAGGTCAACGCATCTTCCGTTCGAACACTGGTACCCTGTTTCTCTATCGCAGACGGTGCTCAGCATACCAGTCTCCACTGCAGAAAGATCACCGCATCATCATCATCATTGTCGTCTTCGTCGTCATCATCATCATCATCATCATCATCATCATCATCATCATCATCATGCTCATCATCATCATCATCATCATCATCATCATCATCATCATCATCATCATCATCATCATCATCATCATCATCATCATCATCATCATCATCATCATCATCATCATCATCATCATCATCATCATCATCATCATCATCATCATCATCATCATCATCGTCATCATCAATGGAAATGCAAAACGTTTTTCTGTAGCGACCGTTTGGCTTCAACCCTGATCATTTTCAATGAATTGATCGGGTGAGATCCTTCACCACAGATGCCCCTTTAAATGGTGGCACGCCATTTAAGGTCCTCGTGTACGGACCGTGCTAGTACGAGATTCAAATCTCTTAAATAAGTGCGCGAACCAGCAAACCCAAGCAAAGAGGGCATGAGATGTAAGCTCTAACCGATGTAGCTATAACCGGGCCTATATTATGATGAGAGTTATCAGCTTACCTAAGATGGAAAGTCCTATGAGAATTATCTCCAGAGTCCGGCTGGTCAGTCGACCTGAGGTCAGCAGCGAACCGTTGTCTCCCGGCATCGAAACGATTGACCAATTCAGACAGACGGACGGACGGACGGACGGACCACCAAACCAGAACCCACAGACAAATGCTGATCACGTGAATTTCCGAACACACTCAGAACTAATTCAGAATCATCCGTTTATTCAGAGTTTGAGTCCAGTTCGATGGTCAACGTGGGAAGTAAAAGATAAGACACAAAGTCACAACTTCAGTCTTTTTCTGACCGCTCCAATTCCAAATACTAGGCCTATCGTTCAGACGTTCACTGCAGCCCTCTCCCACATACTTGCCTGAGCTTTGGTTCTTTGGTTAAACCGAGGCAGCCGTGTTCTTTGAGCGTCTACTATCGGACAGCTGCTGTTTAGCTATAGTAATTCGATGACCTCGACTCTCAGAGAATTAACCTTTGACCCGAAACAGAACGTGTACCTGTCTCGTCGAACTTGTTTTGACTAAGCGGATGAATATTAAGCTCGTTCGAACGACCGAGCTTAATGTGGGCGCAGAATAAACCCGAAGAATAACGACAGTAGGCCTAATTAATAAATAATAGTCCTAATTAATCTATGATAAGCTTAATTAATAGATAACTAATTGATATATAATATGCCTAATTAGTGGTTTTTAGCCCTGATTGATGTAAAACAGGTCTAATTAATAGATGATAGTCCTAAGTAATGGATACTAGGCATAATTAATAGAAAATAGACCTAATCAATGGATAATATGCATAATTATAAGGACAATTCCGCCCCACTTTTGTTTTAGGCCTAGGTCCGTAGTCGGTAGCAAGTATAACAATCTGCTAATTCTTCACCAATGTAAATCCAGTGATTCATTCCATGAGTTCAATTAATTCCGAGATCCTGAAACCGTCTGAACTCTGGACTTCCATAGAATTCCGTTAAAAAATCGAATTAATTCCACCGCCAAAAGTCTTGGCAAGACTGCGCACTCAACCTACACTGTGCGCTGAAAAGACACAGCCACAACTGTTTCAGTCTACACTGTGTGCCGAAAAGACGCAGCCACAGCTGTTTCAATCTACACTGTGCGCCGAAAAGACACGCCCCACCCGTTTCGTCGACGAGAAAGCATATGCCTTTACGTAATAGTTATATGACACCAGTAGTCGACACGTGGCTATGTCTGCTCGGACATTATGATTGTTCAAGTCTCACTAACTGCCAAACCCATTTCCACATACAACGTGTTTTAAACAGTTTATCTAACTAACACTTCGCTATTAACCTCAATTCTGCAAGCAATTCGATTTTAAACAGTTGATCATACCAACATTTGGCTGTTAAACTTGATCCTGCAAACGTCTGGTTTTAAAAGTTAATCCAACTAACAAACGGCTGTTAAACTTAACAGCATACAGTCTTGTGCTAACACTTTCCTTCTGGTCCTGCAACAGGAACAGGCGTGCGAATTCTGCGGGTGAAATTCTTCGAAACCCTGACGTCATCGACACCCTCATCCCCATCCCACCCCATTACCAGCATCAGCAGCTACAGCCAGCAAGTTCTGCATTTCTTCAAACTGATTTAAGAGGCTGAGAGTAATAACTCTAATGCTGTCACAATAAAAAAACAGCGGCTGGGCAGGATGCTGAATGACGCCCTGGCTGTTGGTTGGCACAGAAGCAATAGAGATGTTGTCAAATGGTAAATTCTAATTAGAAACCACACGAAAGATACAAGTCATATACATACATACAAATACAGAAATACCTACATACACTGTAACACACATACACACATACATATAAACATACATACGTACATAAATACACATACATACTCACACACACATACATACATACACACACATACATACATACACACATACATACATACATACACACTAGGGTGCCCAGCAAACCAGTGATAAAATTTGAAGTTCGTAATTTTCGATGTGGTACCCCCTGAAGTTGTTACCTCTGTTCAGTAAAATAACAGTGTACAATTTCAGGATTTTATGTTAATATTTACTGGTTGCTCAACATGAATAAAGTTTCTGCTATATCACAATCTTTCGTACCTGTTCCAGTTTTCTTGTGTACTGCATTTTGTTTCACCATTATACTTGTTACTTACTGATTTATTAATTTATTTGGTCTGTAAATATTCTTTGGGTGCAATCTTTGCTATTACATACAACAAATTTTATTAAAATATATTATTGTCATCATATTTCGTATCCCAACAACAACTGAACGGAATGCCATTGAGAAGCAGAAAGACATGTTTTACTGATTGCAGAAGCTGAAGAAGAACATTAATCGCAGAACTGAGACCTAGGTAGCTAAGGAAACTGCTATGGTCGGAGAGTTGGAAAAACTATTTGATGTACCACATGCAGATGCCATGTCAATGATTACTATTGCTAAAGATATGTGTTTCTTAGAAGACCAACGCTGGCAACGCATAGGCTATATGGACCCAGCATTAGCTAAAACGGAGG
>OY744615.1:48558803-48606303 GCA_963556255.1 Allolobophora icterica | reverse complement strand
GAACAACATAAAATAAATTAAGTACTTAAAGTAAACACAACAAAACAAAAGGCAATTTGCTAGAAGTTGATTCAGTAAAATATCTGCCAACGAAGAAATGACAGAAGGAAGGACACTTTGGCCCTTAAGGAGTGGATTTAGACTGTATGCAAGAAACATCCTGCCAGCCAGCCAGCCAGCCAACTAACCAACCAATCAACCAAATAGTTAATAAATTAATTAAGCAATTAGTTAATAAAAGAAACCTCGTTGAGTTTCTTGATTTCATCCTCCTGTTCCTGTAACTGTTCGATGGCCTTCTGTCGAAGTGCTTCACCTTTGACCTTCTCCTCTTCCTCAAGGTCGTTCAGCTTCTCGTTCTTCTTCCGGTTCAGATCGAGCGTTTTCATGTACACCCTTCGATCCTGAGCCTCAGTCTGAATAAGCAATTCATGGTCATTGTCAAGGTCATCATGGGAAGAAGGCCATTGCAAAGGTCATTAGAGGAAAGAAAACAGAATTTTAAAGGTCACAGAGTTCAAATAATCTAAAATAATTCAGTTAAGAGAATAAATCATCAATTAGACAATTGCTATTGATGAATTGATTGCAAATTTTTGACTCAATACTTTAAAACATGATTGACAAAGAAATTTCATTTAGTATATTATTTTATCAATCTACAATAATTATTGTTGGTCGCAATCATCAAATTCTCTGCCAACCTCTCTATCACCGAGGGCTGCTTTCTCGACAGTTTCACTGATGCCACGCTTACAATACAATACAATACACGATGTAATACATATCCACACTATCTTTTGACTACTATCACAAGTTAGACCACCACAAATGCCATGTGTGACCATTGCAAAAAATGCAAACTCCAATTACCCCAAAACGCCCTCATCTCAAACCACAAAAACCCTCTTCAATCACCCCTAACTGTCTTTCAGAATAAACCACCTTACAACACAACCCTAACCCAGAAACACAGAAGAAATTCTGAGCAAATAATGGCCCCACAGAATCAGTAGATTAGGTGAGATTATGTGAGATTAGGTGCTGTGTCATACAAGAGCCTGTTCCTTCATTTCCTTCACTCGTTGTAGCGCTGCTCTTCTCTCCTCTTCAGTTGGAGCACGAGCGGCGCTCTTGATCCGCTCGAAGTCAAACCCATGAAGAATCAAAGTCTCACCAGATGGATCCTCACTTGGGACTCTGAAATCAATCGAAAATTTCATTTAATTGTCAAAAGAAAAGGAAACAAAATCATCTGTTATTCCTATGTTGAAAATATAAACTCTTTAAGATTATTATTATTAATTTGTAATGTCATAAGACATCAACTGATGTTGCTCCAAAACCAATCCTCATAGTTTTTCCCTCTCTGCTTTAATGGACTAAACTTCTGGACATTGACCTGATTACGGCTCGGCTTTTGCTCCGCGCCATCGATCTTCTGTTGAATAGTTGTATGTGCACTTCTAAACTTTGGGAGAAGGGTAATATCAAAATATGGTTGTAGCCTATTGTTATTGTTAGGAGATTCTTTTATAGCAGAGTTTCCAAACTGACTACTTTAGAATATAAGTCTCAGACCGTATTGTAGGACACTGAGTTATAATGTTGCAAGAAAGTAAATACCCGGTAATAATAATAATATTCTTTATTATGTCAAAGAGACAGACGCAGTAAGATTACATTGAAACATGAAAGTACAATCAATATCTTAACTAAACACACGGTTTGGCAGCCATGCAAGGCGCCGCCCAAGAGGGGGGTTACGGGAGTCGATCCGCATACCTTAAGCTCTCCGGGCCATGAGTGTTACCACTACTCTATCCCCCATTCCTGTTAAGAATACCTATTAAGAACCTCATGAAATCACAATTATAACGTGGTTTGACGTATCCTAATATTACAATTTTCAGATTGTAGTCGATTTGAATTTAACGATGAAAAGCACTCACATAAGATTTCGAATGAGATCCTTTGTAACGACCTGGATGGTTTCCTTCCTTCCATCTTGTCTTCCGCTCTGCCTCCGTCTATTCCTCTCCTCTGCTTCCCTCTCCAATGTCGTTGTCTCTCCCAATCCTGCTCCCTTCTTCTGCCCCACTGAGTCATTCCTTGCTCCAAACAGACTCTCGTCCACTTGTGACTTTGCGGCCACACGATAGTAGTGTCGAGTCTGTCCACGGCGCGACCCGCTCGAAGTGTGGCTTGCTGAACCACTTACTGCACTGCCTGGCTATAAACAATTTAAAAATGTCAAACTAATTAATCAGTAAATAAATTAATGCTTCAGGGGAAGGTAAGGTATCTAATTGATAACTGGTTCGCTAAACATACTAATCTTCTTGATGTTGACCTGACTACGGTTTGGTTTTGGTGTGTCACTGTTTGATGCCTTGTGTGGCCGCAAAGTCACAAGACTGTTGTCGATTTGAATTTAAGTTGGACTGGACAGACATTGTTTGTTTAGTAACCATTCTATTCAATGGTGTCTTGGTTTAGTCAATTTTACAACACCCTTGAGAAGCTTCAGTAGGAGCTATATAAAAGAACACTGACAATTGCTATTGCAATTACAACTGCATAATTAAAAGAAATCATATCTCACCAGCAACAGAAATTCTGTTTTTGGTATAACATATTAACAGTGACCTGCTAACTTCCCATTTCATATCTAATTCTTCTTCTTCTTATATTTTTATTGTCATTATTACTATTAATATTATTATTATCATGAATTTATTAAGCACCACTGTCTAAAGACCAATCATCAATCGGTGGCGCTGAGTAATTGTGAGTGAAGGACTTGCACAAGATCCCTACACAGTAACTGTCTCAGTAGAGGAGGATCAAACCCATACTCTCCGTGTTACCAGATGAATGCTCTAAAGTCTAAACCGATCGGCTACCATGTTCCATTAAGATGCTCAGGGTTTGAACCTTCGAAGCAGGCGTGAAAAATATAATATTCGGCCACTTCAGTAAATCACTGTATCACTCAGTTGGACATTTTATTATCAAAAATAAACAATAAATAATAAATAAACAATAAATCTATTTTATTCAAACCAAACCAGAAAATAACAAAATCTAATTCTCTTTTTTTGCTGAACGACACTGGTTCTTCACCTGTTCGTTCTGCTCAGTGGCTTGTGTCATTTCGTTCTCAACTTAAAACTAACCTTTTTCAAATTCCTTATTCACCATAGGCTGCCTTTCTGTCTTACAGACTGATCTTCTGGATATTGACCTGATTACGGCTTGGTGTTGGTGTGCCATCAGTTGATGCCTTGTGTATAAGACATGCTTTTAACTGCTTTCTGGGCGAAAGTAGCTTATATTAAAACAATAATTAAATGTCGATGATAAAATGTCGATAATTTCTTTAGAACAAACATATGGGTTCTGCGGAATATTATAAAGAAAACTATCATTATAAATTAGTGACCAATATTCAGCTTTTAAATCTTACCATAGTTTGTTCTTTACGTCGCTTTCAGGCGCAGAATTGTTTTTAATTAGGTAAAAATGTCTTTCAATCAACGAAACCTGCTACCAACGAGATAAGCCACGGCCATACTGTTTCCAAATGTCGTAGTCATAGCAACAGACACCTGCGCCGGCGATTGACAGCCACCTAGCGAATGTCTTGAATAATACTGACACGCGTGTCGCCCTCTGGTGAACGTGAATGAGAGGGTGGATGTTTATTGAAAATGCAGCATTTTCCCTTTAAAGACAATGTCCGGTTATACAGCCGCCATATTGGATTTTTGACTAAAAGTTACATCTGGTATAATTCTCAATAGCACAGTTGAAATGGGCGACAAATTCCTTTGTTCAGTGTCCTCACAAAATGTTTTTTTCACTGTAAACTCGTCTTCTTATGACTACTACTACTTCGCACACATTATACTTCGTCATAGATGTCGGCCATCTTGAATTTTGGTGTTTTACATAAAAATGTTTACCAATTTCAGAGGGCTCCTAAGCTAAAATTAATTAGTAGACCCTGACGGATCATCTTGCCAAATTTGGTGCTTTTATCCGCCAGGTAACGTTTACCTTGAAATACAGCGCAAAGCCAGCTCACTATTTTATTTATTCCGGATATTTCTATAGCGCCTCTCGAAGTCTACTACTACTCAGAGGCGCTCCCGACTACAGCATTTGATACTGTGCCGGAATTTTCACGCCGAAGCGCCACGAGCAATTGCGAGTGAAGGACTTGCTCAAGGTCCGTACGCAGCGGCTACAGTGGGATTCGAACCTGCAACCCTCCGGTGACAAGGCGCTGAACTTACCACTGAGCCACCACGCCCCACAAATAGGTGGTTGTATCAATATACTCAGCGCGCGTGAATGTTAGAAGACATCTGGTGAACAGGTTGTAAACTAACTAAAGCTTATGCTTTAAACATGTAGTTTAAACTCAACTTGTGCACGTTAAATTCCTCAAATATTGTATTTTCACTAGTAAATAATGCTTATTTACAAAATATTTGGATTAACGGACCTAATTTCGTGTTTTATTGAATATATTCGCATTACGTTGCGCCGTAGGCGATGTCCCGTTAAACACCTCTTTTTAGGTTCACTAAATTTTTACTTAAGCGTTTGGAACGCGTGGATGTTTAAGATCATACTTTTAGGGATCATTTCTATAGTATGTATCGCCAGGACGTCAGGTAAAACTGATAACTGGACCGCAAACCAGGATGATGAGATGGAGCGTTTCTTCCTGAGCGTGAGGAAGACTCTGCCGTGGAATGTTCTCGGTCCACAAGGCAGAGATCAGCGATGATCGTTCCCTTGGACTTCTCTCGAAGACCAAGTGGAGGGAGGAAACGCAGTCTGACTGGTTTGCTTTTAAAAAAGAAAGAAAATTGATGAGTTGTATGTATGGTTTCCTGTTTTATTTCTGAGTCTCTAACTTAAAAGACGTGCAGATCACAGTAGCATCTCCCGAGATTTCTTCTGTAGAAAGCTGAAGAATTACATTGCGTTTCGTGATATTCTTTCATATTCGGCTGTTGCTAGTGATTGTAATCTATCGCTCCTTTCGAATTCAAAGGCTCCAACCGGGTTAAATTGGTGGAGTTAAGTACTAAGGACTTGTCCAATTTGGTCATCATCTGTAAACTTTGAAATCTGCTGGAATCGGTTAAAATTAAAGCTTTTCTTTGAGTTTGATAGCAAGGTTGATTAGCAAGGTTGATTTATGCCTGTGTTATTGTGGTGGGTGCTACAAAAGTTCTTCAGATTAGCATCGTAATCATAAGAGTTCATTCATAAAATCTCTCTTCAAGAAAAGAGCTGCTACCAACCTGACAATACAAGATTAAAATCACTAGCATAAGCCGAATATGAAAGACTATCACGGATCATTTTTCTTCACTCTTTACAGTTATCTGACAGAAGCATCTAAGCTTCTCAGGTGTCATCAACCCACATTGTAACAAGCCATCTGGTCTGGAGAGCCACTGATGAGTTTTTTTTATTGAAGTGGCACTTTATAAATGTCCGATTACACTTACAGTTATTACACACCGGTATAGGAAAATCAACTCAACAACACTTGTCTGTCGGACCTGACTCAGGTCTGGGAACCTGACTTGGGTCTGGTGACCTGACTCGGGCCTGGGAACCTGACTCGGACCTGGGAACCTGACTCAGGTCTGGGAACCTGACTCGGGTCTGGTGACCTGACTCGGGTCTGGGAACATGGGCGCCCGCAGAAATTTTTGCAGGGGGGGCACAACCATGTAGTACAAAAAAAATTCAAGGGAGCAGAAAGCCTGCCCATATTTCCATGTGGGACCCATGAGGGCCCATATTAGAATATGGACGAATGTTAATGGGCATACTTTGTAAGAAGTCGTAATGATAAACTTCAAATTTCTAGAGAGCTTTTGTAGGCCTAAAGTTAAACGGAAGGAATCTGCTAATTTGAGTGCTAAGAGAACGGATTTAAAGATATATTTGTGTAATAGTTGAAAATCAACACTGCAACATAATAATAGTAGACAATAATTCACAAAAATGTATACTTTTTTACGACGTGCATTATGCATATGTTGTAGAATACAAGATGTGCATTATTCAATATTGTAACTCACCACTATAAATGTTGCTGTTGCTGGTAGCCTAAATGTACTGGTAATATCACAGAGCATGGTGTCCACAAATTATGTCTATGAACCCTCCAATGCTGAGACTTGCGGCAAAGATTAATGCCTTTTACCGTTGCAGAATAATTTTGAATAATAATAATAATAATAATAATAAGACGATTTATATAGCGCCGTAGCACAGCCGAGGCCGAAGAAAAGGGCGCTGTACATAAGTTACAAAAGTTGGCAGTCGTATGAAAGTTTAAAAAGATATGTCTTCAGCTGTGATTTAAATGACTCCAGCGATGGTGCATTCCTAACGTGGTCAGGAAGATTGTTCCACGCAGTGGGTCCCGTGACAGCGAAGGAAGAGTCGCCAAGTCTCGTAGAAGACCGCGGTACTTGTAATTGATTTTTTTTTGACGATCGTAGCCGACATCTGTTCTGGTTGTCTGCCACACGAACGCAGAAATCAGAGATGTAATCTGGCATGAGGTGATGCACAGGGATCCCGTCCTAAGCAAAAAAGAACCGGAACGCCGGCGTCAGACACCATGTCAATCTAGAAATTTTCCTGTGAATCCTGGCTAAAAATTCCGGTCGTCAAAAAAGAACCGGAACGTCGTTCCGGTGCGTTCCGGTCCCAACCGATCACTGGTGATGCAGTTCTTTATACGTGATCAGGCACAGTTTGTACGTTATCCGCTGAGGAACGCGCAGCCAGTGAAGGTTGTCGCGCAGCAGATCAGTGATATGATCAGATGGTGTCCGGCCATATATGAGTCGTGCAGCACAGTTAAGCACCGACTGTATTCGATCTAGTTGACAAGTCGGCAGGCCCGCCAGTAGGCTATTGCAGTAGTCAACCCTGGAGACTATGAAGCTGTTGACCAAGATGACGGCCGTTGAGGTTGGAAGGAATCTGCGTATGGTTTTAATACGCCGCAGTTGGTAGAAGCAGCCTCGAACGAGTTGACTCACATGGTCCGTCATGGTCATACAGCTGTCAAAGTGGACTCCAAGGTTGCGAATGGTGTCAGCTGGTTGAATTTCTGCATCACCAAGGGTGAAGGTACTGCCGGTAAGTAGATGGCGACGCCGGAAGGTGGTACACCATAAGAACTCGGTCTTCGATAGATTGAGTTTGAGACGGTTAGACGCCATCCACTCTGAGATGCGTTCGATACACAACAGCACTCTCTGCTTCAGCTCAGCGGTTTGTGATGGTTCACAGAAGAAGTAAAGCTGTGTGTCATCTGCATAGCAGTGGTGGAGGAGGCCATGTGCTTCTATGATTCTCTCCAAATCGGCCGTATATAGTATAAACAGGAGAGGGCCAAGAACTGAACCTTGTGGAACACCGCATGTTACTAGCCTAGGTGTCGTATCCTCCTCTGCCAAATGAACGGATTGTGTACGTCCTCTTATATATGATTCAAGCCAACTGAGCGCTCTATCCTTGATTCCAAAGGAGCACGAGAGTCGCTGAAGTAAGATGTTGTGGTCAACTGTGTCGAATGCAGCTGACATATCAAGTAGTGACAGAAGCGCCAGTTGGCCTGAATCTATGGCACTGACTAGGTCCGAGAACACCTTAAGGAGCGCAGTCTCGGTGGAATGACCACGCCTGTAGGCAGATTGAAACCGAGGAAGAAGGCGAGATTCAGACAGGTACTCGGTCAGCTGGTGGTTGGCAATACGCTCCAGTACTTTTGATACGAACGTTAGATTTGAGACCGGTCTGAAGTTCGCAGGTGACGATTCATCGGCTCCAGCTTTCTTAAGGAGTGGCTTGACCGTTGCGTGTTTCCATTTGGACGGGAAACGGCCGATGGCAAAAGAATGATTGAATATCCGAGCTATGAAAGGCGCCAGCAGTGGAGCGGCCTCCTTCATCAACCACGTTGGAATTATGTCAAGAGAGCACTGTTTCGCTGGTGATGATACAATAACTTTCATGACATCTTCCGTGGTGACTGGGAGAAACTCGCACATGCCTGGAGTTGAGCAATTAGTGAAAATCGTAACAAGTGAACGGTATGGTGAATATAGTGTATCGCCTATATAAATTTATCTGCCCTTCCAGTAGGCTTGCTAAGTGCTACGGTTCTGGGTTCATGCTGTAATTGGTCCAGTGTAGTCACTTGGATCCATTCATGGAGATGTAAATAGAACTCTGCGCCCGATCCAAGGTCGTGTGAGTCATAATGGCCACTAGCCACTAATAGCCAATAGACACGTTAGACAAAGAACGAAGCCACCACGCTGTCTCCCTTCCCACTGTCTTGTCCTATCTTATCAGCATATCAGTCTGTTGAAGTGTAAAAATATCCCAACTGGTTTTCAACCCCAAATATGTATTTCATTGATGTACTATATATACATGTATACACATGTGCAGATATCTCCCAACAGCTTAAACACGCATATCTTTGTGCTCTCAGTCACTTCCCGTAACCTATGGACCTCTAATATCAGGACCAGATGTCGAATTAACTTTCCCCGCTATGTGGTCAGCCTTTATGCCCCGGTTTCTCGGGTCAGCAGTGTCAAACCACGGCCTTCTAAACAGAGCCGTGGTCGAAACGGCCGTCATTACACGCTATAATTAATCAATGTCATGTTGTTTAACTTATGATCCGGTGTCTTTACTTCAATGTACAAGAGCACCTTTGTATAAGTCACCAAGCAAGTAAACGAAATGTCAGAATAACTAAATTTAATTATTTAAAATTAATAATATACCTAATTTTACATATTTTGATTCAAAATCCAGGGGGGGCAAGTGCCCCCCTTGCCCCAACGTGCGGGCGCCCATGTCTGGGAACCTGACTCGGGTCTGGGAACCTGACTCGGGTCTGGGAACCTGATTTGGGTTTGGGAACCTGTCTTGGGTCTGGTGAACTGATAGTCTGGAAACCTCATCGGTTAAAGTCTTGTGCATTAAACATCAGCGCTATAGAAATTACTAATTAACTTAACTAACTACACAAAGCATTGGTGCAGTTGAATTTAAACAGTGAATTCCAAAAGGCCTCAATAATTAAGGGCGGTGAAACAACTTTGGCTCTGCTGAGGAGGCAGATTCTTAAATCTCGACCAGCTCTGTGAATCGTTCCAAGGACAAAAGTCTAAGTTTATTCACAGATATACAAGAAAGAAGCGCCGACTTCTTTTAAGTACATTTTATGATTTTTATTCAAGCTACAGTGGTGAATATTCAAGCTACAGTGGTGAATCGGTACATGCAAGGTTACATTATATTATAAGCAGGATTATAAACATGGCCAACGGAGCATTAGGCCCCTTAGACCTTCTTTCAACGTTTAAAGCGTTCAATGTATATATCTAATCTAAAGTATGATAAGCCAATGACTTCTATAACGCGGTTATCATAATGTCCAACGTCGCTTCAGTTGAAATCATAATAAAAATCATAGTCCATTGGCCAAACAGACTAACTTAAGAACTTCTAAGCATACAGTTATACATGCAAACTACTTAATAAGTCTTTGTAGGTCTATTTAACAAACCACTCAAATATATATATATATATATATATATATATATATATACACACGCATATATATCAAATATATTATATAATATTATATATAAAGATCCATTTCTTATGGTGTTCCGGTTTATGAATCGCAAACAAAGATGGCCGACAGAGAATTTCTGCACGTCTTCACTCTGAAAGAAAAAAACAGAAAGTTCAACGTTATCAACTTTATGTAGATCAACACAGCTTGCAGCTCACAGCCCATGGTTCATAGGTCACAGGCCATGGCTTACATACATGGCTTAAAGGCTGACAGCCCAAGGCTCCCATTCCATCCCTTAGTGGCTAATAACCTATGCATGGGATTGCATGCTTACGTTATCGTGGCTCATGACTTAAAGATTCGCAGTCCATAGCTCATATCGCATGGCTTATAGTCAGGTCCGATTTTGGCCGTATACGAACATTAGGTATGGGGTGCGTCGAGGTTTGTTTAGGCAATCTTTAGCTACGAAGCTGGTGGACTGGGAATTCGATAGGTAACCTCGCTGGCACTTTCCGCCTTTTTGGCTTCAGCGGCAGGTACCCTTTCGCTCCAGTCCATTATGTTAGGTCAACTTAGGTGACACATTCCCTACCGATCCACAATACGAGGCGATGCTGTTCCGATGGCTGAAGGATCAATTCAATGCAGCTCCCGGATAGTAGCCTTACCCACAGGCATCCACTTGGGAGAAACCTCTGACCGATAAAATTATTTTTCGACTCACTGTACGCCGTGCACCCGGTCTCTCTACATCAGGCGCGTCTCAGAGCGGTTTCTGCCACGCACGCCGGAGACTGGCTGCTGGCTCTCCCTATCACCTCGTGCGGGCTCAGACTGGACGATGAGTCGGTCAGGGTGCGGTTGGTCTCCGACTGGGGGTTACCCCTGTGAACCACACAGATGCCCTTGACGCTTTTACGGCTTTCCCGTGGCTCTTCTGCCCTCTGCGACCGGGTCGTTCTTCTAGACACGCATCGTTGAACGATCTAATTTTTCGCAGTTTGACACGCGCTGGCTTCCCTTCCACCGAGGAACCAGTTGGCCTTTTGAGAGCCGATAGGCCTAGCAAGTGACCGGATGGCTTCAACTGCATTCCGTGGCCGCTGGTCGCAGATCATCTAAGATGCGACCGTGACCGATACATTGGCCGCTTCTTATCTGCCCAGTCAGGGGCGCCCGCAGGCGGACGCACTGGACGCACGTGCGTCCACCCACCAGATCAAATCCACACAAGTATAAGGCAGAACATGGATATTTTTTATGAACGACAATAGGGCATGTTAAAGATTTGTATGTTATCTAAATTAAATTGTGTCTAATGAGTCACTCTGAGTCATTTTCAGTGTATGACTACCAGCGGCGGACAGATAACGTTTAGGATGGGAGGAGTGTGCGTCCAATTTTTTTGGGTTGTGCGTCCAATTTTTTAAAGCCTGCGGGCGCCCCTGTGCCCAGTAGTTCTCAGACAGCCGGGGGCCCTATAGCCCGCAAAACACGTCAAATATCGCAAGCTGTCCGCTACCCATCTCTTTGTTCCTTTGGCATTTGAAACCCTAGGCCCGATTAACAATGAGGACTTGAAACGACCTTTTGTTCCAACCCCTTGCACTTATGATCCAGTGTTTCAACGAGGTGGCCTTAGCTTCACTTAGACCTAGACGATTAGGGCCCATTCCAGACAATTCTACCGATTCAATAATGTTGAAGTCCATGTGGATTCCTGGTTACCTCGGGACAAAGAAAAATAATAGGCCTAATATGACATTGCCAGCGCTGTCTGAGTTCTGCTGAGATGTCGCTTCACACAATAACAACAATGATTGCGTTCTTCATAATAATAATAATAATAATAATAATAATAATAATAATAATGATGATGATGATGATGATGATGATGATGATGATGATAATAATAATAATAATAATAATAATAATAATAATAATAATAATAATATAGTTTGATATAATTGTAATTGTAATTGTAACCGAAAACTTATATAGCGCCACTCAAATCAGCGGCGCTTTCAACCCGCATCAATGCCGGCACCGGCAAAAAGGAAAGTTTTCAGGCGTTTACGGAACTGGAGAGGAGAGAGGGCAAGAAGCTCTTGGCGGAGAAACAAGGGGAGACAGTTCCAAGCAGAGGGGCCAACATAGGCGAAACTTCTGGATTGTGCCGTGGAAGATCGCATGCGAGGGACAACCATAAGGCCGCGAGCCGAAGATCGCAAGGAAGCCCTCGCAGGCAAGGAAGAAACTGGGTTGCAAAAATTCATTAGGTAAGACGGAGCAGAGGCAGTAAGGCAGTTGCGCATGAGAGTGAGGGTTTTAAACTGAATTCGCTGTTGAGCAGGGAGCCAGTGGAGGGAATCACAGAAAGGCAGAAATGTGGGATGCAGAATGCAGAATGCAGAATGCAGAAATGTGGGAAAACTTAGGAATGTCACCTATAAGCCGAGCAGCAGCATTAAGGATAGTCTGGAGTTTGTGCATATTGGAGGAGGAAAGGCCAATGTACACAGCATTGCCAAAGTCTACCCTAGTGCAGATCAGAGCATGGACCAGCGTAGTAACAGCATGAAATGAAAGAGACTTGCGGATGGATCGGAGCTGGCGTAGATGATAAAAGCAAGATCTGGAATTTCTGGATACAAGGTTAACTTGATCAGTAAAGGAGAGGGAAGGGTCAAGGACAATCCCCAAGTCACGAGCAGAGCAGGAGAATTGAATGAGGGGAAACCTAAGATGTAGAGATTCAAAATCAATCTTGCTGAGTTGGAGGCGACCACCGAGCCAGATAAACTGAGTCTTGTCGGGGTTCAGCCGCAAGCGATTAGAGGAAAGCCAAGAATCCAGAGCAGAGGCTGCTGCTAAGATGCGTTCGACCATTTGGACAGCAGAAGAGGCTGGACCATGAATTAGAGACTGGGTGTCATCAGCATACTGATGAGACGAAACCCCATACTGCTGGAAATTCCCCCAAAATCCCCCAAGATATAGTTTCTTAGAGCCTGAGGGATCCTTGCTACCTCGGGCGAAAAAAAAAATAATAATGATGATGATGATAATAATGATGATGATGATGATAATAATAATAATAATTATAATAATAATAACAATAATAAAATTAAAGTAAAGACAGAGATCGATTTTTCCATATAATTATGTAAAGCTCTGCATAGACACCCATTAAACAAAATCCACCGACGCTATATATTCATAAACTGCGTTCAATCGTGAGGTACTCCTTCGTTATCAAAATACGGTGCTTAACAGCATGTAACACGATCTGTTTTTCCACAGAGATCGAATAATAATAATAATAATAATAATAATAATAATAATAATAGTAGTAGTAGTAGTAGTAGTAGTAGTAGTAGTAGTAGTAGTAGTAGTAGTAGTAGTAGTAGTAGTAGTAGTAGTAATAATAATAATAATAATAATAATAATAAAGGAAATATTATTAATGATAACGAGTAAATCGGGGCTGCTAAGGGTTCGCAGCCAACGGCCACAAGATGTCCATTAAACTCAATGACTAAGTCTATAAATGCAGATATAAATCGACCAAACACACGAAGACAGCTGCACAAAGGAAAGTAAAATCCATTGAAATCTTTTCTTAACCACAGAGAAAATGGCGTCAGACTAATCAGCAGGCCACCTTGTAGCGAATACTATTTCTTATCAAATGACTTGTTATTTAATTCAATAATTAAATTAAGGTTTAGTATAAGATAGCTAATGTAAGCGGCGTTTATCTAAAGAAAAGCGGTGCTATATAAATATAACTCAGTTTAAGTAAACAGCCGTTGAGCCGATGTTGATAAGATGACGTGGAAGGAGATACTACGTATGCGTTACCATAGCGACCGGAGAAGCCAACCAATGAAATGTCGTGGGGCAGTGTTCGAATGGACATAAAACAGTTATGGCGACTGTCGTGTTTCGTTCACGATAGATGTTTTGAATGAACGTAGATTCGTTAGCCAAATAACGGATAATTCATCGAATCTGTGTGCTCACCAGTAAGCCACAGAAGTAACACTTTCAGCGCTCGTTTTGCTGTAAGTTCTTCGATTGAAGTTGAGTTCTAAGAAACGATCGAACTGTTACGATTACTGTTTGACTGCCAAAGGTCAAATGGAATATACTGACTTTCGTACAGTATTCTGAAATCGTCATCGCCTACGATAGTTGAAGGGATTTATGCGATTCAAACAATTCGATACTACAAAGAAGATCTACCTATCTACAGCCTAGAAATGGACATGGTTGGGACAATGCAAGATACGATCTCACAGCGATCTATGGAGATGGTCTGACAATTTACTCTACGACGGCTCAGATAAGGAATATAATAAAATTAATCCTTAAGTTAAATACGCCGCTTTAAGTAGATAAGGTTTATTTGCTTGTAAAATGGAAATAATTGTCTTATTTTAATATACATATATTGCATCAAATCTAAAGAAACGATTGTTGTTCATTGAATGGATTTGTACATTAGATGTGATGTGAATGTTTATCTTCAATTCCTGGCACGAACGCTAAAGCACAATTATATATAATATAATCGCTACAATATGGGAGCTCTTCGCGGGATTAAGAGAGACAATTACTAGCATCTAATAACTGCCAGTTTACTGAAACCAGTTGGTAGATTCATGCAGTGTGTGAAAATTGAGACATTTATTTGAACTTTCAACGGTCGGACATTTTGACGTTGTAACCAGTGCAAGTTATCTTGCTTGAATATTGATGTGCTTGCATAGACTACATATCATACTCAAGAGTCATCACCTAGATCTCATCTAGAATATTGAATTTATATAGCGCAAGGCTATTAATTCATTTTAATCATCTATTGATTAATTGATTCACTGATTGTTTTTCTGAAGAGTGAGTGAGTAAGATGGCCACTACAGATTATAATCAGTGGTTACAAATAGGCAGAGATTTAAATCTGCAGGATCAGGAACTGAAACAGTTTGTAATTGACAGACAAACAGAAGCGAGAGAAGAGAGAGCGAGGGAACGTGAGGAGGCCAAAGAAAAGAGGCTAATGGAAGCAGAGAAAGAGAAAGAAAAGAGGCTAATGGAAGCTGAAGAGGCAAGGGAAAGGAGAAGGATCGAGGAGGAGAAGGAAAAGAGGCTATTGGAAGCAGAGAAGGAGAGAATGCTTATTGAAGCAGAGAAAGAGAAGGAGAAACGACAAATGGAACAGGAACTAGCACTGAAGAAATTAGATGCTGAGATTAAAGTGAAGGAGATAGAAGCTCGCATGAACTATGATCTCAGACAAGTAGAAAGTCAAGAGAGGATGAATACAGTGGAAGGGAATGGAGACAATAATGCGAATCATGTCAAAGGATTCAGGAACATTAAATTCCCTAATTTTAATGCAGATAAAGATTGCCTAGATGCATATCTGCTGCGATTTGAAAGGACTTGTGAAGCGTTTGAAGTTCCACAAGAGTACTGGGCCATTGCGCTTGCCAGAAATCTTGAGGGACCTGCTTTGGAAGTTTATCAAAGGTTAACTACACAAGAAGCACAGAGCTATGACTGTCTTAAAGAACAGTTACTTAGACGTTTCCAATTGACAGAAGGTGGATACCGCCAGCGTTTTAAACAAAGTCGCTTGGAACCAGGAGAAAGTCCATCTCAATTCATTGAGAGACTTAGACGTTACATCCGTCAATGGACTTTAATGTCTGGATATGAGCAAACTTATGAAGGATTGGAAAACCTGATCCTAAGAGATCAATTCTTCATAACATGCCCTGTAGATTTGAGGACCTTTATTAAAGAAAAGGGTAAAATTGGTCTTAAAGAAATGTTGACTCATGCTGAGGCATATATAGAGCACATGAGTACAGGAGCATTGATACCAATCAGAAACCAAAAGTTAAGTTCACGTCTGATGAAAACCAAAACAAAACATTTGAAGATAGGACAAGAAACAAGTTTGCTGATTCAACAAGTAAACATAAAGCAGAAATAGAATCTCACAAGGAGATGAACCATAATAGATTTGCTAATAAAGATTACGGCAGAGACAAATACCAGACAACTGAACAAGCCCCTGTCTGTTTCATATGTCGGCAACCTGGACATAAGGCGAATGTTTGCCAAAACAGAGTTAAAAGTGTTGTTAAACACACCGCAGCTGCCATACAAGTCTTTGAGAATAGTAAACTCAAGGCAGAATGGAGGATGAAACAAAATCCGGAAGAAGTGAATCAACGAGGAACACAAGTCAATGAACATGAGTTGACTAACGTAATTGCAAGTGCAATTGTCACAGCTTCAGATTATGATAAGCTATTCAATTCAACTGGTAGAATTAAATTAAATGGAGAAAGCATTGAATGTCTGTATGACTCTGGAGCAACATGTTGTATAGTGAAGAGAGCACTAATAGATGAGGCAGCATTGACAGGAAGAAAGGTCAACTGTACACTAATCGATGGCAGTGTACGACGTTTCCCAACAGCCAATATCCATGTGGAGAGTGAATATTTATCTGGAAAGGTTGAAGCAGTGGTAATGAACAACCCTGTAAAGCCAATCATTATAGGTAAAATTGATGGATGGGAATATCTTCTAGCCAAAGATGAGACAAAGGATAAGCCTTCAGATAAAACACACTGTGATAATAATAATGAATCAAAGAAAATTCATACTACTGATAGCAGTAAAGAAACACAGGACAGTACGAGGGATCTAATGATACTGAGACATGGATCGCCTGATATAAACAAGGTCATGGGGTGCATAGATGACGTCACAGAAGGCCATATCAATGCATGTAGTGAACAGCAGATAACGGCCGCTATTGAAACTAGGGCGTCAACATTGAGAGATACGGGGTATAGGCCATTTGAGATAGAAGCATTATCTGATCTTGAAGTGACCCCAACAGAAATTAAGAAAATGCAGGAGGAAGATAGAACTCTAAAGAGATACTTAGCAATAGCTAAAGCACGGAATCATGATGAACAAACAAACAAATTTCAGTTCATAATGAGAAATGGATTGTTATTTAGACAATACAAAGACGTTCAAACAGAAGAGGTTAAGTTGCAGTTGATGTTACCTAAACCATTAAAGGAGAAAGTGTTAACAATTGCACATGGTTCTCAATTGTCGACACACCACAGAATCAAGAAAACTCGAGACAATATAAGTGATAAATTATACTGGCCATCAGTTAATCAAGACGTACGTAGATTTGTGCTGAGTTGTGATGTTTGTCAAGGGACGGATAGTGATGAAGACTTAACTTTTGAAGATGGAGTGAATACGCAGAGGAACTTAGAGATCTGTGAAGAACAATATGCAGCAGCATGTGAAATTACGACACCAATTACAAAGATTGGAGAATATGAGTAGTATATCTTGAAGCAAGCTGACACATTTTGATTGATTGATTGATTTTGATTGATAAACAGTGCATATGCGCATCACAGGTGCAAATGCCCATCACAGGTGCATCAAGAGCTGCACCAGGAGCAGCAGGAGCTGCAGCTGCATTAGCAGGAGCAGCAGGAGCTGCAGCAGGAGCTTCAGGTTTTATTGAATACATAAGACCATACATGTATACATACATGTATACACACATGTATACATACATGTATACACACACACGGTGTGTGTTTAACGGGTCAAAGTTATCCGGTGCGTTTGTAATGAATGAATGAACGGTTAGGATGAACGACTTAATTAACAACTGTTCTCGCAACAGGGAGTACTGCTCCTGAAATTGATGCTTGCGCATCAATGATCTGGTATCTGTGCCAGAGTCATCCGGTGTGACGGACTTGCTGTGTGTGTGAACTTATGATCACTTATTATAATTCCCCGATTTTAAGTATTGTATACATATAATTGTAGGACTTCTACTCCTACCACAGTGTGACTGGGGTTGCTTGTTACTGCAAGTCTGTAATACTGGTACGCAATCGGAGTCGTTGTAAGATTAAAAAATGACGGAGCAGCTTCGGTGTTTAATAATGCCTGCGTCGATCTTAGTAATTGGGTGAACGTTGATCCATCGTTACTTCCGTTTAAAATCCAGTTTGTAATCTGGTATGTGCCTCTGTTGTGTCTTATCGCTTTCAACGCAATTCTCCAAATTTTAACCGGCTCAGGACATTTTATCTGCAGCCAGACATTTAGGATTGATCTACTATCCGCGATCCATGTTCCGTTTGAACCATCTGCATTTAGACTATTGAAAGCTCCATACGCTTGATACTTGTCAGTAACAGTTGAACTAGCACTAGCGATAAATCCGGTAACACTTTCGTCAGCCTCCAAAATAGGTATGTATCCGATATGACATTTTTTCAGAGCATTATTATCCGCTCTATTAAGAGCGTTATCTACATAATTTTTAGTGGAGGCATCTTGAAGGTTAACGGGGTCTTTTAAATCGGTTATAGATTTTTGTCTCATAACGATATCTTGGTAAACATCGATTTTATGGTCGCTGGACGATTTACCGAATCGAATTATATTTTCCGTTCCCACTTTGCACAAAAAACCTTCGATCGATTGCAACGTTATAGGTTGGTTTAAATAACCTTCTATTTTGTTTAACAGATTACCCAGTATCAAAGCAAACAGTTTGTTTCCGCGTAGATCCTTACACCCCATATTACGTTGACGATCCGAGCCCACACTTAAAAATAGATTGCCGGTCATAACGTCACCAGTCTTAGAAACTTTGTTTACACCGCTGTTTAAATCTACGTAATTTTTGGTAGCACCATCTTGGGAATTAGTAGGTTCTAACACGTTGACCAGTTTATGAGAATCTAAATTAATATTCTCGGTCGCGGCGTTTGTTCCATCCATACGAAGGAAAGTAGCATTTGCTTGAGACAATGTAACTCCTCCGGCAATTATTCTTTCCGAGTATCCAACATCAGTATGTCCGAATTTATCCACAGGCATTTTTAGTATATATACACAAAATATATATACAATGTATATATATTTTATTTATATCAGAACAAACCGTTGGGTGAGCTCATGAATAACCTACCACGATTTAAGTATCGTATATGTATAATTGTATGCTATGAAGTCCTACGTTAATCTGACCGAAAATAGTCCCACCGGGAATATGTGTTTTCGTAAATCTGTAATACTGATACGCAGTATTCGTTGAAATATTGAAAAATGACGGGGCAGTTGCGGTTCTCAATAGGCCAAACGGAGTCGTCATCGTAAATAACGTCGTAAATGTCGAATCGCCGTCGTTACGCCCTGACATGGTCCAAAAGACACCGTGTATTCTATGTACATTATCGATGGCTTTCAACGCGATTCTCCAAATTTTAACCGGCTCAGGACATTTTATCTGTATCCATGTATTCAAAGAATCATTAGAAACCCAAGATCCGTTCAATCCATCCGCGTTGAGACTATTGAACGCTCCGTACGCTCGATATCCGTCTATGTGTGAACTGGCACTAGCGACGAAACCGGTACTACTCTCGTCGGTTTCTAAATTAGGTATATATCCGAGATAACATTTTTTATGAGCATTATCTACGTAATATTTGGTAGCACCATCTTGGGGGTTAGTAGGATCTAACACGTTGACAATTTTATGAGAATCTAAATTAATATTCTCGGTCGCAGCGTTTGTTCCATCCATACGAAGGAAAGTAGCATTTGCTTGAGACAATGTAACTCCTCCGGCAATTACTCTTTCTGAATATCCAACATCAGTATGTCCGAATTTATCCACAGGCATTTTATAATATATATAGATATATATATATTAAAATAAACCGTTTATAACTTCTTGAAAATTCGCGCCATCGTCCATCATCTTCAACACGTACAAGCACAGATGACCGCAAAACACTTCGTTATCGGGCTGTATTCGTTCGCTGTTATAATAAACCGGACGACGTAAATATTTCAGTAGCTCGGTAGGTGGAGGGAGACCATAGCCATCGAAATATTTCGCCGAAATTTCGCCTTTCTTCTTGATCCAACACACCCAATGAGTCCCACTTCCACTAGATATATCTAGGTTAAGAATGCCGCTTTCGTTAGTAGGCCTACTCGGTCTCTCGGGCAACTCGTCTCGTAGGAACACGCCTCTAAAGTTTGTGATATTTAGTTTCTTCTTGGCGACGTCTAGCAGTTGTATATTCGACAAAGGAACATTCGGTAACACGACTCCGCAAACGTCAATTTCTGTAACACTTCTAAAACTCATTTTATAATCAACGAATAGATTCTTTATGTGCGCAGCGTAACGAGTAATGTCCGTACGCTAATGTATGAATACCGTCTTCCATTATTACTCGTTTGTCATCATCCGCGGATAATGCAACTTTATTTACCTGCTCGGTATAAATATCGTGATGATACGATCTAAAAACGTTCATTTTTCTTAGTCGTTCTCTCTTGGTAAAAAGACAGTTTTTGTAATCATCGTGAGTTATCGTTTTCTTAACAACATTTTGCTTAATGCCTTTACACTTCTTATGATCTTCACCATCCATTCTATACGAGTACAACTTGGCCCTCAAACCTACGAACTCGGAAATCTGTTTTCCTGCTGATTCATCTTTGAACATACCGATTACTTTCTTGTTCATTCCGCTTCTTAAACCCGATGGGTGATCTTCTGGGTAATCACTCGTATCGAATCGAACCGCAACGTCTTGAGCGATATCGTCGTAAAAATCTTCTGTTTGTATTTCATATGCCAACGAATCTGTATCGGTGAATAACAATTTAGCTCTGTCTCCGTATTTTTGCCGTATAAAATTGTAATGAAAGTCGTACATCAAAGTTTTACTTAAGTCTAATATACACATGCCTAGGTATATCGGTTTATTATAAAACAACTTCGTCCTTTTCATGTGGACGGCGATTAGATTCTCGTCGAAAATCGTAAGGCGGTCATAATTAGTTTTTGCAGCTAACTTAATAGCTTCCTTCTCGTGACATACCAATTTTATATCTACATGATTTTCGATCCTTTCAAGAGTTTTTCCAAAGACGCTATTGTTCATCAATTTGAAAAAGTCTTTCTCAAAGTTATTTGTGGCACTCGTTCTCAAGTTTGTGTTTAGGTCTACATAATATTTCAACCAAGGGCTTTCTTCGAATAGTATCCCTCTGTGAATTTTTACGATCTTCAACCCGAGCCTTTCGTACAACTTCAAATTTTCGTAATGTACCACGTACTTCTTTTTATCGTTCAAGTTTGGAATTAGTTTTGGTATATTATATGTAAATTCCGACGAGATGCTCTCGGGAGCCAGAGGATAGTCGTTGTGGAGATCGTGCAATTTTTCAGAATAGTCTAAATCCACTTCCAATATACACGATCCCAATACATTCCAATTATTTAGCTCGTCGTCGCTCATCCATTTAAATCCACGAGTCGGTAAAGGCTTGCTCATCGCCCAACCGTATAAATTATTAGCGTCTAGATAAGTTATATATGACGATGGCTCGCTGCTATCGAATTTATCCGCCGTCATATACTTATTGTTGGCTTTCCCATAACGATTCGAAATTGTGCTGATTCCTCCTCTTATTCCTTGCTTAATCATCAGAATCATATCATAATCGCTCAACAACTCCAACTTTATACCGGTCAACTTCAAAGCGGCATCCCAGGCCAGTCCCGGAGAAGTGTAATACCATGCGGGATCAAGCCGGTAATTCTTCATGCATACGTCTCTAAAGTTTTCGAAAACATCGGCTAAAAGTAGAACATCCGAAACATTGTACAGGTCGTGGTATTCTCTAAACGTTTTACATCCGAATGCATTCCATACATTTTTGGCGTGATCGTAATCTTCGTCGCTAATATCTGAGTCGTTCAGCCTCGAATAAAATGCGGACTTGGGAGGTAGTTCGGTCTCGTTAAATCTATCGATGGAAGCAACGTAATCGTACGGGTAAATTCCTTTTTTAAGTAAAAGATCGAGCTGTTTCCCAGAATATAATGCGGCAATGTTTTTACATTGTTCTTTCTTCAGATTCTTCGATAAAGCGTCAAGACTCGATGCCATGAATCTATAACTGTCGATGAATCGCAATTCACGTTTAACGTTAATTTCTTTCCCTTCTTTGTTTAGAAACTTGTCGACGATCACTTCTCTGCTAAAAGATATGTACTTCTCTTCGTTGTTAGGAATGCATTTAATTTTCTCATTCTGATCACCTCGCAATTTCTTTACGAAGAGATGGCTATCGTATCCGGACAGATTATGGAATACTACTGGAAAGAACCTCGGAACTTTATAGTCTAGATTACAACCATTATGAGCGACCCCTCTGAACTTACCGCTCAAATGACAGTGGTCTCTAACTCGATCTGTACCCAACGCCTCTCCACAGATATGACATAAAGTAGTTTCCTTAAACTTTTTTCGGTCATCTGGAGTAAATATCATCTTCTTCGGAAATTTAAACTGATTGTAGATTCGTTTTATAGTCTCTTCGAGACTATCTACGAATATTTGACCGATATCGTCGTCTTCGCTTTCGGCCGTGTACGTTACAGGATCTTGTTGATATAATATATCATCGAAGCATTTTACGTAATAACAAAACGAGCTAGGCGTGTGTTTTTGGTATTTATCGGTGTAAGACACGCGAGGATCTGGCTGGCAAGTGGCTATAGGTTTGATGAAAGATTCGAAATCTGCATAAACGATAAAGGGAACTCTCATCGACCTATTATAATTTTTAAAACTTAACGTAGTTCCCGGTTCTGGGACTTCTATTTTTTGAGCGGCGTTTTGCGAACAGTACTCGGAATGTTTATTGAGCGCTTCTATTCTTGTATAACCGTTTAAACATCTTCGGCAATAGTGCATTGAAGTAGTTGACTTCTCTGTACGTGATGACATCAATCTGTTGAAATTCTTTATCCAACAATAATGTTTCTTATCTCCGTCGGAAATAAGCAATAGTTCAACGATAGAAACTTTATCGTCTCGTTGATTCGACACATAAATTGGGAATACTATCTTATTTTCATAACCGAATACGTCAACGCTTATATTATTATTTCTCTCAAACTTGTTTATTATATTAGCATCGGCAGCGACCGGAAATTCGATACCGCTCCAATCGAATTTCTGGGATTGTTTGATTAGTTCTTTCGTTATTCTGTCGAGATTTTTGCCCGTTGGATTTAACGCTCTAGTAATGCACCACTTGAAACATTGCTCGTCATTATTCTTCATGTTGATAATAGCCTTTTTGCTAGATAGTTCTGTAGGCAACGGAATGTAAGAACTGCCTTTCAATGGTTTATAAACAGCAGTATTGACATCTAACTTTACAACATTCACGAATCTCCAATTACTTCCCCGCATCTGGAAACTGGCCATAGTCTCTGGGATTTTATTTATCGCATTATTGTATATTTCGTTAATATCGGTAGCATCTAAAATAACTTCAGTCTTCGAGACGAATGGAACGTTCGCGGATTCTTCTTCTCCAGATTTCATATCAACGCGCTCCATGGTACATGTAAGAACGAGTTGAACCTTAACCTGACGATCTCTTGACAACAGACTAACCACCTGCGGTCTAACGGCGCTAAGAAAAGACACGGCATCTATTCCAGAAGAACCATCGATAGTGTATTGTTTAGTGAATCCTTTAATAGCCGATGCAGTCTTTCGAATTTCGAACTTCTTTGTATTGATTTTAGCGAAAAGACTCTTTATTTTCGATTTAAACGATTCTAATCTTTCGTTCACAGGTTTCTTCACTTTGGGAGGTATGTAACTAACTAACCAATCTGCAAAAGAATTAATATTCGACCTAACCTTAGTTTTCAACTCACTGAGAACTTTATTACTTGGTTGGGAAACGAACTTGGTCGGAGTAAGAATTGGGGTTCGAATATTGGGAACTGGAGAGTCGAGCAAGCTTTTATCTTTGCTCATAGCAGCAATCAGATCCGCTTTTGACAGTTTCCAATATCCGACCATGCCGCTCCGTTTTGCCATGACTCTCAATTCTTTTACAGTTTTCAACTTGTAGTCCATTCCTTTATATATACATATATATATTCATTTCTTTAAGTGTTGTTTAAGAAAAACACAAATATTTTATTTATGTTTAATTTTTTATTTATTTTATTTTTTCCCAAAATCTCACTGCTCATTCACAACGGAATCGATAGTTTTGTCGTTAATGCGATCGTACACCTTAATTTTGTATCTATTTCGCCATACTTTTCCATTATACCATTCTATTATTGGTGCGTTTTGCCCGTGCGCCTTAGCTGCTTTGTATATCGACGGATACACGACAACATCACCGGTTTCTAGGTCTAAAATTTCTACTTTTCTCGGCTGATTTCTGATATACCTCGTTCTATCATACGCGCCTTCCTGGTAGTTTCGTTTAAGTATTCGTTCTTTCCGATATTCTTTCCAGTATCCTTTCTGATATTCTATCTGATATGCTTTCCGATATTCTTTCTGCTGCTCTTTCTGCAGTTCTTGCCTTTGTCGTCTCTCTAGTTTCTCTAGTTTCTCTTTTTCTGAGTTATCTTGAACACAAATCTCCATTGCGCTCAATAGAGCTATGAGCTCGGGCTTGTTGAGATGAGCACAACCCTTAACGTTGTGCTGGACCAGTAAGCTTCTCAGCTCTGGAAGTTTCATCTTCTTATTACTAATATAAGTAAACATCTCTTTATGTATGTTTAAGAAAAAAAAGAAATTTTATTCATAGCTTTCATCCTTAGCATTTAGCATTTAAATCGCAGCGATTTAAGACGAGCTTCTACCGTAGACGACGTTTAGCTTCTGTCCGTCCGATTGAAACTCTAGCAACTTGTCCGAAATTACGATAGCATAAGCTTCGGTTTCGGCCGGCACTGCCGTATTAAATATAGCTTTGATCTGAATATCGACGACCGACGACTTTAATCGCTCAGATTGTTTGCTAACGTCGAAAATCATTAGCGGATATAGTTCTTTATAATCACTCGGTGTTATATTACTCTGCGTTATCAACTGATCCATTCCGTAGAATTTTTCGCTAAACGTTGCCGCTGCTCGGTACGCTCTCGAGAATTGTTGATTAGGAAACGATAGGTTGTAGTCCACAGCCGGGTATCTTTCCTGATTCATCATCACGTACATGTTCTTAAGATCGCAATGGTCGAAGATCGACGGATTAGCTTCTTGATTCCCGTCACGACTTGTCTGAAATCCTACGATTATATACCTCGGTTTTTCCGGAGATGTCTTGACACTAAGTCTCCAACTGAAAGTAGTCGACTGAGGAACAGTTATGGTGTCGCATTGACGAGCGCGATAGGCTACAGCCAACGATGCTTTCGATTCGATCGTTTTATATAACTGCATTTTTTCCATATCGGATGGAATGACGTGAGGCATAAACCACGATATCTTTTCTATTGCAACTTTTCCAGCCGCTGCATCGTGACCTCTATAAATTGCGTCGTCGTCGGCTTTGCGCACTAACGTTAGCGTATGTTTCAAACCGTAAACAATCTTGTCATAATCATCGCAAAAACCGAAGATATGCTTTAATGCAACTATAAAGCTGAACGTTCCCTTAGCAGTCGGTTTTCGAATAAGATACTGTTGTCTGACCGCAAACCCCGTGTTATCGGCGACAACGGCCGTTGCACCACTGTCTTTGTACCACAGCTGATTTAAACCTTGTGCCAGTTGAAAATCGTTTGGGTATTTTAGCAATCCAAGCATCGTGGTAGCTTGACCCGGGTGAAATAACGTTTCTATTTCTTGATTCGATAGAGAATACGATATTTGGCTAAATAGATGCATTAGCCCGTTATTCGTAACAGCCACTGCATCGGCATTAACGTATGCGGTGTTATCCGCTTTAGTCAGTCTTCCTTCGAATAGCAAATAAGACTCTGAAGGGTGGCTGAACAAGTCTTGGAGTTCAATATTGATACGAATCTCGCCCGTTGTGTTTAGATTCGTTCTCGCAGTAGGTTCATACTCGTGAAATTCGTATCGTTCGATACTCTCGTCCGTCAAAGGTTGTTCCGTGAATCTTAGTATATCTGATTGCATTTTTTTTATTAATAATATATGATTTTATTTTATTTAAATATAAATAACCTATGCAACTTTCAATCCAGCTCCGTTTAAACGTCTAACGAGATCTTGAATTCTAATAGCGCTCTTTGCATTGGAATTCATACCGTGCCCCATCATTAAATTATTTATATTTGTACTCTTCGAACGCGTTCCGTCGTTAATAAGTCTAGTTAGCACGTCTTTACTTTCTTGAGTTAGCAAGTCCTTACCTTCGTTCAGCTGCGGTTGGAACGCTGGAAGCGCTGGAAGCGCTGAAAGCGCTGAAAGCGTTTGTGAACTTGTAGTAGGTAAATTTTTGGGACTCATAATTTTAGCAATCGCTTTATCGACTAATCGTTTCCCAGCGTCAGCAGCGACAGTTTTACCAACATCCAGCGCTTTTTGCCCGATGTCTTTAGCCGCATCTTTTCCTACGCTGAGAGCGGTGGACGCTATTTGTTTAGCCGCATTTGACGTAAATAGTTTCTTGAAAAAACCCGCAACAACATCGAATATTCCCGCCCCTCCGATAACATATTGTTTCTTATACCTTCTTTTAGCAACTACTAACATTTTTTATATTAATAGCATTATATTTTTATATTCATTTTTATTTATCGCTCCTTGTCTTAGTAACTCGTCGCATATACCAACTATCTCATTTCTCACACCCGTATTCCCCGCCTCAAAGCTAGCCATTCGCAGAGATAACATTTCTATTAATGCATTAGGATCTTGAGGAATAACGATACGCTGTAGGCCTATTCCTTTACCTTGCGCCTTTGACATCATCGAGTCCCATATCGGTTTAATAATATTTTTATATTTTAAGCTCCTAGAGGATTTTGGTTTACTTGGATTTTTCGGCTGCCTCATAGCATTCGTTATCTTCAGAATCTCGGCATATTCTTCCCGATCGTTTGCATTGAAAATCGACTCGTCCGGTTTGGCCATCGTTAATAATTCCCAAAGTCCTGGAGTTCCTTCGTATATCTTAGGCCTATCGCCTACCGTCACGTTATTGCCGTCGATCGATATAGGACTGTCGCCTATATAAAATTGGCCGGCTTTTGAGTTTATACCGAACGTTGTGTCTACCGTCTTTTTATCGGACGCGTATTGTTGCAGGTACTTCACCGCAATATCTCCTAGTTCTAAGGTTTTTATATCTTCTAGGCCTACCGGGTCTTCTCCGTAAGCCTGTATCGAAGGGTATTGAGGAAACTGAATGGCTTTTAACGATGTCGAAATAGAAGCGGGAAGCGCTTTTAAAGCGTTAGCTGTCTCTGCAGAGTTTTCTTTTATAGTAGATAACAAAGCCTTTTGTTCTTTTGAAATTGTTGATTGCGAGTCGACTATTGGTTTGTACAATCTCGTTAATTCTCGTTGTAGTCCGATGTCTCCTAATCTCTCGGATAAAAAGTTTTGTCGAATATTCTTCTTCGATTTCAGAAACTCTTCAAGGATAAAATCTCTTTTTGCGGGATCGGTTATTTTTAGAAACGACATTATATTTATTTATATAAGCTTATAGCTATATTTTTTAAACGTAAATTCGAACGTAAATCCGAACGTTGATTTCGAACGTTTAATTTACGTTCCAGTTAAAACGTTCTCGTTAAACGTTAATTTTTCTGTGCTAACTTTGGTTTTATTTTTAATTTTTTCTTTCATATCGTTGAATTTCACAAACTCGCTTAGAATTAGCGAATATTCAACGTCTGAAATATTGTCGTCCACAAGAGCTTTTGAAATAAGGCTACTGATTGTGTTTAGTTTTGCTTCGGCTAACGTTTTAATCTTTTCGTGCTTTGTCAATTTCAGTGCAAGCTTCTTACTAACTTGTCCTCCGACAATAATTAACAATCCTACACCTACTGCCGTACCTGTTGCTATCGCTATGGCCGGAGTTGCAATTACAGTAGCAAGAGCTGCCAGGCCCGAGCTGCTGAGCCCCATCACAGTTACTATCAGAGCGTTGTCGATAATGCTAATCATTCTTATGTTCCTACGATACTTTGTACTTAAGGCGGTCCTTTTATCGCGTTCTTGTTCGATTTCTTTTTGAATTTCGTTAATTTTTTTAAAACGATACGATTGCGCTGAATTTTCCATTTGTTTATATTCCATTATTATTATTATTATTAAGATTTTTTAAATTTAAACGTGGTAATTAATGTAGCATAGCGAATCTTTTTCGTTAATGATGACTACAGAATCGGAATTGTTTTGAATTGTAATTACAATGTCTGCTACATCTTCACAAATGGTTGAGTCTTGCAAGCTACATTTCTTTTCTTTAATCGCCTGTCTAAGCGAGACTAGACAGACTCCCCTAGTTAGTCGAACGCCAAATCCTAGCTCTTGCGAGACCGACGATCTGGGTTGAATTGTGATCGCTCGTTGTGCGAAAATTTCCCAACGCTGTGAGCCCGGTTGTCTTATAGCCCGATTCGTTACTTCTTTAGGCAACCAAAATACTGATTCTGGTCGAGTTCTAACTCTGCTCGGAGAATTGCGTTTTGTTATAAACTTGTGTATTGGCATACCGTATCGCGACATTATATATATTATATATATTTATATATATTAAAACCTTTACAGAATCATTCCAAGAAGCGGACCAAGGATTGGAATGTTAGAAAGTACTTTTGAAATAGGATTGTCGTTTCCAAGAATCAATCCTGAACCATTGACACATCCAGAACCTCTGCGCATGTACAGTCCTTCTCCTACACCGTCTAATCCAGATCCTGACCATGGTTTCAGGTAAAGACCTGCTGCGTGCGGAACCATCTTGTAGCTTCTTCCTCCTTTCTTTATGTATAAAGCACCTCCATTAACACCCGATCCCATCATTTTGCTAACACCTGTACTCGCTAATCCGCTTAAAGCTCCAGTTGCAAGACTTGGCAGAACCCTAGAAAGAAGAAATTTTCCAGCTGTAGCTAGAAGTGGTAATAACGCTGGAAGAAAACCGCCTTCGACTTTCATATTATGGTCTATTTGCGTTTTACTCATTTTGAGCGTAGTACCAGTTCCATTCTGATATGCTTTCGCCATTTTATTAATTTGTGCTCGTGTAAGAGCTAAAACGTGTTCCCCGGATAGATCTCCGTGAGTTAGTCTTATACTCGTTCCTGTCCCTGCCTCAACTGCGCGTTTAATTTTGTCTTTTTGTCCATCCGAAACATTAACTTTTGTATTGGTATATCGACTCATTTTATATATATAATTGAAATTAAAAACTTTAATACCAAGATAATTAATTCTCACACTTCTCTAATTTTAAACCTGATCGACAACTCCTCTCCTCGAAGGTTGATTAGTTTTCCATTTTGATCTGTGAGTTTTGTTTCCATAGCTGAAATCGTAAATAGCGTAATAGGAAGATATACTAAATTAACGGGCACTTCTATAATCTTGTATCCGGGGCCTACATTCGGGAAAAAGGAATATATAATGTTTTCCGTTGTTCCGTTAGAGTACGAAGATCCTATTACGTCGTTGGTTACTCTCAAACTATTTACGTTCATTATATTTACTATGTTCTCGGATTCGTTATATCCTTCTGAATACACTCGGCTATTAAATCCTAAAACAGTTCTAATCGAGTTCTCGATTGTCATATTAACCTGATAGTTAGCACCGATATCTAACACCGACTTCAAAGTATTGTTGTTCGCTTGTAACGTTATACAGTACGCATCTCCCGTTTCGTCATAATGTCCTGATTGTTTCATGATTCTCTGAATGTGTTCGTTTATATCTACGATTTCGTAACTTCCTTCTGGGATTTCTATAGTAAACCACGTTTTACCATTATCCGGCGAATACACAAACTTGTTGTTTCCAGAATATATATTCGGGAAGGAATTATAAGTCTCAAGATTAACAAGACACATTTCATACTTTTTGTTTTTGTCAAGTTGAATCAGAGGATTAAATTTTGTTCGAATTTGCGTGCTCCTTTCGCTCACCAAAATGCTGAATGACTCTTTAGGCTCCGTGTTACGAGCGATCTTTTCTGTGTTCAGAACTATCTTTTCTAACCGCGCTTCCATTTTATATATATAATATATATAATATATATATAATATATAACTTATGAAGAAGCTGAAGGCTTATGCTGAAGGCATATAAAATGTATCTAACCCACTTCTATATTTGCCGTTATTCTTTTTACTGGTTAAATCTATCACTACAAATCCGTGCGGACGCTCCCACGCAGTTTTGCACAGTTTTACAAATTCGTCTTTAGGCATATCATCTACGCCTACGTGATCGTTGTATATATTATTAATATTTTTAAGGTCTTGACGAAATAAACAGATAAAGTTTGAATTCTCTCTGATAGTCTGCCTAGGCAGTTTGAAGTAGTTTTGTGCGAGGTAAAATGAATCAACATTACTGTGTCTTCCTCTGATGTAATACGATTCACATTTGTTTTGTTTTTCTAATTGTAAATCGTCGAAAATCATCAGGTTCTTTTTATGCTGATTCAAGTCTCTCGGATCGGGCACTTCTTCCGAAGTTTCAAAGAATCGACAGTTCATATCGGATTTTTTAACTGTGCTTTTAGCCATTTCTTCAACGACTAATGCCGGCGATACATTTAACCTTGCAATCTCGTCTTGACAACCAAACAAATTGACAATTGCTTCTTTCGATAACTTTTCTTCGAATGCTTTTTTAAGTATTTTATATTCTGGTTGAAAGAGAGATCTGCCAAATACCTGTAAGCTGTCGTAATCTAACCATCCTGGATTCAAAAGTAAATTTAATAATAGCGTAGTCTTACCGCATCCAGACTTCCCAACGATCAGACCCCTTATACTTCTAGGTAATAACGGGTTATTAAATCTTTTCGATGTCTCGTCGTTCCAGGATAAATCTTTAACTTCCATTTCTTTTTTAATTATAAAAATAGTTTTATATTAAAATGTATATGGAACAGATGTATTGCGTAAAGTGCAAGAGAGAAACCGAAATGACAGATATTCAAAATTTCATCAGTAAAAATAAAAGACCCATGCTTAAAGGTATCTGTGTCGACTGCGGAAAAACTAAAACTCGATTTGTATCCGCTGCCAAAACAGGAGGCGATCTAGTTGGGTCTTTAAATTCAGCTACTAAGAATATAAAACTTCCCTGGGCGAAATTCCCTGGAGAATTGCATCTCCCAGGACATTCGTTTACGGGACCAGGAACTAGATTAGATTTAAGATTGAATCCTGACGGCTCCCCCAAAGACTGGAGTAAACCAGTGGACAGAATCGACCAAGCAGCATACTCTCATGATTTGGCTTATGACCAGCATTCGGATACCGCTGCCAGAAATGCAGCCGACAGAGTAATGGTAAATGAATTAAATAATATAAATAATCCTACATTACGTGAGCGCGTCGAAAGAGCGATAATTAAACCTATTTTGATGACAAAAGCCAATCTTGGTTTAGGTTTAGGTACTTCCGATTCAAAGCCAGCTGTTAAACCGTCTCAAAAATGGACGGATGAACTCGCCGAACAATTGCATAAACCGGTAATACGACATTTTACTAAAAGAAAGGTTTACGTTAAATCTATTGACGACACTTGGGCTGCAGACCTCATAGACATGCAATCTTTCGCGAAATATAACAATGGCGTTAAATATTTATTAAGTGTTATCGATATATTTTCAAAATACGGGTGGCTTGTCCCGATAAAAGATAAAAGCGGAAAATCTGTGTTCGATGCTTTCACCAAAATATTTTCCAGTAGCGGACGAAAACCCGAGAAACTGTGGGTCGATAAGGGTAAGGAGTTTTATAATAAAAACGTGAAATCAATTGGATTCCAGATTTACTCTATTGAAAATGAGGGGAAGTCATCCGTTATCGAACGTTGGAACAGAACGATGAAGGAGAAGATGTTCAAATATTTCACAGCTAATTCGACTAGGAAATATATCGATGTTTTAGAAAATATGGTTGCTCGTTATAACAACACTAGACATTCTTCCATAAAAATGACTCCAATAAAAGCGAGTATAAAGATAAATGAGACCACTGTATGGAAAAATTTATATGGCGGATTGAATCCAAAACCGCCTAATAAACCGAAATTTTCAATAGGCGACAGAGTCCGAATTTCTAAAAAGAAGAAATTCTTTGAGGCGGGCTTTACGCCTAGATGGACGGAAGAGACCTTTACTGTGACAAAAATTCAATACACCGATCCTCCGACCTATAAGATAACAGATTTAAACGGAGAACAGATTCAAGGGTCATTTTACGAGCAAGAATTACAGAAAACGACTCAGGAAGTCTATAGGATCGAAAAGATCATAAGAACACGTGGAAACAAATCATTTGTTAAATGGTTAGGATATAACGATTCGTTTAACACTTGGGTTGAAAATGAAAGTTTGATAAATCTACACTAGAGCTAGGCTGAGCCCATTAGACGTTATTTTACTCTGGCAAAAGGAGGCTGTTGTCCAAAAAGTTAGCATGATATAGCCTATTTTAGAATTAAAATGATAAACAATAATTTCTGTTTAAAATGTTGAAAAAATTATTATTCTATCTTTATTGGTTCCAGAGATATGAATTTTAGAATGTATTGCTACTCGGCGATCAAAGTTTATTATCTTAATACAATAATAATAATAATAATAATAATATTTATTCTTTAATTAAGCGCCTGCAAACGCACTGCGCTGTACACGTACATGTTATGCGATAAATCTTAACTACTAACAGAACAGACAGCCTGCAGTACACGGCGCAAATTGCAGCCTACAAAGCATGTCCGCCTATGGGACTCGATCTCTGTTCCTCTCGCACTCTACGCCAGATGGTATCCAATGCGCATCACTTGGACTAACATTAACATTCTTAGCGTTAACCCCGAGTGTAAGGTGTCGTTATCATACCAAGAGGCTGTCATAAATCGAGATGCCACGTCTATCTGTCTATCTGTCTATCTGTCTGGCTATCTGTGTGTCTGTCTGTCTATCTGTCTGTCTGTCCACCTGTCTACCAGTCTGTCTGTGTGTCTGCATATCTGTCGGTCTATCTGTCTGTCTATCTGTCTGGCATATCTGTCTGTCTGCATATCTGTCTGTCTGTCTATCTGTCTGTCTGCCTGTCTGTCTGCCTGTCTGTCTGCCTGTCTGTTCGTCTGTGTTCTATCCGTCTGTCTGCATATCTGTCTGTCTATCTGTCTGTCTGCATATCTGTCTGTCTATCTGTCTGTCTGCATATCTGTCTGTCTGTCTGCCTGTCTGACTATCTGTCTGTCTATCTAGCTTTCTGTCTGCATATCTGTCTAGTCTGCATATCTTTCTGTCTATCTTTCTGTCTGTCTATCTGTCTATCTAGCTTTCTATCTAGCTTTCTGTCTGCATATCTTTCTGTCTATCTATCTGTCTATCTTTCTTTCTGTCTGCATATCTGTCTAGTCTGTCTGTCTGTCTATTCGTCTACCTGGTTGCCTGTCTTTCTGTCTTTCTGTCTGTCTGTTCGTCTACCTGGTTGCCTGTCTTTCTGTCTTTCTGTCTGTCTATCTGTCTACCTGGTTGTCTGTCTATCTGTCTGTCTGTCTAGTATGTCTGTCTGTCTGTCTATCTGTCTGTCTATCTGTGTCTGTGTAATAATGTCATTAAATGAAATCATGTTAAGCACATCACTTTCAAACCTAAGAAGTTCCAATGTAGTTAGAAGTTTATGGGTCATAGAAATTTGCAGAATACGTCAGACTGCAAATCTCTTGTGCATGTCGTGGCCAGTCTAGTGGAAGATTTTCGAACTTATTAGACTCCTCAGTCAAAATCTGCTATGCCCGACTACACTGTAAGCGTGAATTCTCTGCCTTATCGACGTCAACAACTTGTCTACACTATAGCCAAATAAGTTTCAGCATGAAACTTCTCTCACCGTTGCGAGATGAGCTCGCTGCAATGTGTGTGTGCCAGAAAACAAATCGCGTCGGAATAGAAATAAAAGTGGCGGTGAAACAATTTATCAAAGTACTTAAGCAGCTTTGCTTTTAAACCACATAGGATGGTAAACGGGTTATGATGGTGATGGTCGTATGAGATATGTATTCGGTCGCCTGTGCGTGCCTGCGTATCTTGCTTTTAACGGCGCAAGCAGTGGCTTCAGCAGAGCCAGAAAAATCAATAGAAATCTGCAGCGGCTGATGCAACGGCGAACTGTTCCGCGAATGAGAAACGAGATGACAATTGTCTGGCAGGACCAGTCCACTCACAAGCAGGGGAGCAGAGGTCATGGACGTAATTAAAAATTCAGAATTTGCACAATATTCATCTGCAATAAATTTAAACACTGTGTATATTTGGTAAAACCAAATATGTAAGGTATTATTTTTGCCAGGTTTGTGAAAATTGGTAGTATTTTATTAAGGAGACTGGTTTTTTAGTAGAACCTGTCTCCTGTCGTCGTATGTATATGGTTCATTCCTAAAAGCATCTGCAAATTACACGGATTGCAATAAGTTTTATCGACCATAATATCCACCTAATATATATTATGTAAAAACACGCTTTTACCAAGATTTTCCATTTTCCATTTTGAAATACGTTAACGTCTGTCGAGAAAAACAGTTGTTCATAATTTATTTTGTAGTTTTTCCAAAGACTTGCGATTTACTTACTTACTTGCCTACTTACTTACATGCCTTACTCCACCCAGTGTATTAAGCGAAACTGGCGTAAAAGGTCGCAATTACGGTTCACTTCCGGTTGATCGAGAGCGAGATTCGGTTGACCTGAGAAATATCAGAGCGAGATTCAATGACCTTACCAAATATGAAACCGAGATTAAATGACCTCAAGATGAATATACAATTTCGTATGACCTCAAGTATGAATATATAATTTTGTATGACCTCAAGTATGAATATATAATTTCGTATGACCTCAAGTATGAATATATAATGCTGTGAAGACCCAATGACAACGCATGAAAATGCAGACTGCGGATGAATATTGCGCGACACCTTTGTCTACCACTACGACCAATAGAAAGGCGCATTACAAAATGCTGTAGATAAACTGCGCAGACACAGGCTTTTCATTTGGATGTTTTTCGCTGATGTGAGAGGTTTGTTCGCAAAATTCTAAAAATGGCTTCTAATACATATACGGTAACCAATTTTTTACAAGAGTTAGCTAAAGAATCGAAAACTTCACGAGCACAGTCGCAGTTATTATTGTCAAAGAAACTCAAGGAAAAAGAGAGTTGTAATAAAAGAATGAAAAATTTACGAGAACAAATTTTAGATAAATCGAGAACTTTAAGGACAGAAGAGGTTAGGATGGCTAATATTGACTCTGATATCGAACGTCTGAGGGAAGCAGTTAGAACGGGAGCTGATGGGTAGTCATTTTTGGACGGCATAATGGGTGGGACGCGGTGGTGTAGGCCTACTGGTGTACGTCGGGACCTTGCAACTTGGATTCTGCGTCGTCACCCCGGATTTCTCTGGCACAGATACCAGATCATTGATGCGCAAGCATCAATTTCAGGAGCATTGCTCCCTGTTGCGAGAACAGTTGTTAATTAAGTCGTTCATCCCAACGCACCGGATGATCTTGGCCCGTGAAAGACACTTAGGCCTATTGCACATACACATACACACACTGTGTGTGTGTATACATGTATGTATACATGTGTGTATACATGTATGTATACATGTATGGTCTTATGTATTCAATAAAACCTGAAGCTCCTGCTGCAGCTCCTGCTGCTCCTGCTAATGCAGCTGCAGCTCCTGCTGCTCCTGGTGCAGCTCTTGATGCACCTGTGATGGGCATTTGCACCTGTGATGCGCATATGCACTGTTTATCAATCAAAATCAATCAATCAATCAAAATGTGTCAGCTTGCTTCAAGATATACTACTAATATGAGTCATATATTGAAGTAGATGAGAAATATAGAATTAAAGGGCCACAAATTCTGGCAACTATTGATGCACAAATGCCATCTGAAACAGAAAAAGTTAGACAAGGAAAGCTAATTGAGATTAATAATGTTCAGATTTCATCCTATGCGATTCAAAGATTACAAGAAGAGGAAGATAGTTTGAAACATTGCAGAGAATTGGCAGCAAAGGACATGTCAGAGAGAAGCAAGATTGAAAATAATCAGTTCATTGTGGATGATGATCTGTTATATGAATGTCACAAAGAGACACCAGACACTGAGGTTAAACTGAGGTTGGTTATACCACAACCACTCAGAGAACAAATGATGACGAAGGCACATTGTCCGTCAGAAAGAGTTCATAGAGATGTTAAGGCCACATTTAATAAGATTAGCAGTGAGTGTTATTGGCCTTCGATGCAATATGAAGTTAGACAGTTCGTACAAAGCTGTGATGTCTGTCAGAGACATGTGAGTAAGACTGCATTGAGTCGAGCTCAAGTGAAGCATAACAAATTTTTTGATAGGAAAGTCAGAAACAGGAAATTAGAAGTTGGAGATAAGGTTTTGGTATTGTTACCAAGTTGTGATAATAAATCATTTGTACAATGGCAAGGACCATGTACAGTCAGAGAGAAAATCGGAGAATATAACTATAGGATCGAGGTCAATGAGGAAAAGACTCGGACCTATCACATAAATATACTCAAGAGATATATTGACAGGAAAGGAAAGTTTAACAAAGAGTCAAATATGAGAAAGTCATATGAGGAAGTCAGTGACTCAGTTATGATAACATGTGCATTACCGGCAGCATGTGATGGTATAGTGCATGAGAACAAATGGAAAAAGAAGTTGTGTACAGGAGTGGATTGGTCAAACTCAAGAAAGGTGTTAGTTTGGTCCAATAGAAGAAATAATAGGATGGAAAGCAGAGAACATACAAAAGTAAATGAGCTAAGACCTAATGAGGTGAATCATGAGAATAAGAATGTCAACCTGGACATTAGTCATAATGAATTGAAGCATGATGATGTCCTGAATGGTAGGAAAAAGGGTAAGTTTAATAGGAGCAAAGGAGTGCCAGATTATTACATGGTAGGAAAGTGGTGGAGAAGGGAAGATTGAAGTGACATTATTCCCTTTGATGTAATAATGTAAACTCAAACTACCTGAGCAGAGGACTGACATAAGAGACAAAAACTCTTAAAGTGTATAGATGTACATAGATATATATATATAAGATGTATGTAAGTGAAGTAAGATGTTATGTGTTTATAGTTTAGATAGTAATTAATGTATGTGAGTAAGTCACAAGTATTTGATAAGGTGGTAAGGAATAGAAGTCTGTAGACAGCCTTTTTAAGAAGGGGTTTATGTAGCGAATACTATTTCTTATCAAATGACTTGTTATTTAATTCAATAATTAAATTAAGGTTTAGTATAAGATAGCTAATGTAAGCGGCGTTTATCTAAAGAAAAGCGGTGCTATATAAATATAACTCAGTTTAAGTAAACAGCCGTTGAGCCGATGTTGATAAGATGACGTGTATACCCCTAAGCCGTAATTTTTCTGGTTAACGGCTGGCTTGAGCAAATTTACGGCTGGTTTTTCGGCTAGCCGTAAAAGAGCGTAAACTACCTTTTTCGGCTAGCCGTAAATTTTTTACGGCTAGCCGAAAAAGGTAGTTTACGCTCTTTAAGCGCGTAAACTACCTTTTTCGACTATAAGTGCATCAATCATTAACACAGTAATACAATATACACTAGGGACTACTTTTAAATCGAAAGGTGGACAATATTCACTCAGTCTCAAAATAATTTTAGAAATAAATTCAAATAATTATGTTAAGAAACAAACGGACATCATGTGGAAACTTTATAATGACAACTATGCGCATGTTCTAGCCAAACTTTTTCCGGCGGCTAGCCGTGAAATAACTCTCGGCGGTTTTTCGGCTAAGCCGCAAAATTTCCGGCGGTTTATCGGCTTGCAGATATTTTTTCGGCTCAGCGGCTAACGGCGGCGGCTTAGGGGTATGATGACGTGGAAGGAGATACTACGTATGCGTTACCATAGCGACCGGAGAAGCCAACCAATGAAATGTCGTGGGGCAGTGTTCGAATGGACATAAAACAGTTATGGCGACTGTCGTGTTTCGTTCACGATAGATGTTTTGAATGAACGTAGATTCGTTAGCCAAATAACGGATAATTCATCGAATCTGTGTGCTCACCAGTAAGCCACAGAAGTAACACTTTCAGCGCTCGTTTTGCTGTAAGTTCTTCGATTGAAGTTGAGTTCTAAGAAACGATCGAACTGTTACGATTACTGTTTGACTGCCAAAGGTCAAATGGAATATACTGACTTTCGTACAGTATTCTGAAATCGTCATCGCCTACGATAGTTGAAGGGATTTATGCGATTCAAACAATTCGATACTACAAAGAAGATCTACCTATCTACAGCCTAGAAATGGACATGGTTGGGACAATGCAAGATACGATCTCACAGCGATCTATGGAGATGGTCTGACAATTTACTCTACGACGGCTCAGATAAGGAATATAATAAAATTAATCCTTAAGTTAAATACGCCGCTTTAAGTAGATAAGGTTTATTTGCTTGTAAAATGGAAATAATTGTCTTATTTTAATATACATATATTGCATCAAATCTAAAGAAACGATTGTTGTTCATTGAATGGATATGTACATTAGATGTGATGTGAATGTTTATCTTCAATTCCTGGCACGAACGCTAAAGCACAATTATATATAATATAATCGCTACACACCTAGCGAATGAATTGTCCATCTTTGTGTCCCTGTCGCTTAATTTTGTATACGATCTGTCTTTCTGTACAGTTCAGATCCCGTGCCTATTTCAGCTGATCAGTTCGGATTCAATAGGATCTTATTTGATCCAATACGACCTGCGCTATACAGACGCGGTCAAAGTGAGCCGTCGTCACTTGTGTTAGATTCTCTATACAGATATATACTCCCTGGTCAAATGAGGCGGTGATAGTCACGTGATGGACGTGATAATCACGTGATGGTCAGCTTTTTAGGAGGTCACAGGTCAGACGTGATTGAACAGAGAGAGAGAGAGAGAGAGAGAGAGACAGACAGACAGACAGACAGACAGCAGACAGACAGACAGACAGACAGACAGACAGACAGACAGACAGACAGCAGACAGACAGACAGACAGACAGACAGACAGACAGACAGACAGACAGAGGACAATCAACTGTTTGTATAATTCTAATCTCTACCTAGAACATCGTAGAGTTGAATCCTGTTTGGCATCTGTTGTTGCTGAGGATGAGGATAATGAGGCTGCTGCTGCTGCTGTTGTGATGTTGATGACACATCCCGAAATCTCAGGTTCTTCATCAGCAACTGACCAACTCCGGATGAAGATGCTTCGATCGGCAATACGCAAAGAACACAACCACACACACACAATACTGGAACGGATTACACATCTTAAAAATGTTCTTTCGCCAAAGTTCTGTATATATCTTGGACACCGATCAAGTTCTAACATTAGAACCTGGTCTGGTTAGAACCAAGAACCAAAACGAACCAGACCACAAACACCTGTGGTCTGCGTACCACAAACATCTGACCCCACCTTTACTCATTCACCTTTGTTCAATTCGGTAAATTTATATAGAACCTGAAGTTTTATACTGCGAGGCGCTCTAGGTTAAATCTTCTCCGTTGAAAATCCTTGCATTTTAACTCCGCCACTGCTCGTCCGTGCCTTAGTGCCAGCCAGTGCCAGTCCCAAGCCTGGATGAAGGAGGAGGGCGACGCTAACGATCTTTGTTTTCAAACAGTGTTGTTAAACTGAAACTACTACTTCCTGTATACCAATTCTGCCACTGCTCGTAAATTGGCAGTGCCAGTCCAAAGCCTGGGTAATGGAGGAGGGCGACGCTAATAATCTTTGTTTTCACACAATGTTGTTAAACTGAAAACTAGGCCTACTACTGCTTACCTTTTGGCGCTTCTCTGATGGACGAAGTTCGCTGCGGCAGCGCTCCTGGGAAATTGGAACGCATGACGTCATCGTTGTCCAGCTGAGGATGACGTACTTCTGGGGAACTCTGACTTCCGCAGGATGGCGTCGACGACGCGTAGATGCTTCCGGATGCAGCCGCTAAGAAGAGGATGAGGCAGGTAAGCATCATGATTGATCTGGAACGATTAAGAACAGATAAAAATAAGGTAGAAATGGAATAGAATAGAATGGAATAGAATGGAATGGAATAGAATAGAAAATGCTATTGAAGAGTATGAAAGTACGGGTTCGATCCTTCTCCAATGTATTGTATTGTATTGTATTGTATCTAAACATCTATAAAGCGCCTCTCACAGTGTTCGATTATCAGAGGCGCTCCCAGTGCGAAAGACCCAGTGACTAGAAAGTGGTTTTAAGACAGCGGAACGAGGCACTTGGGCCACCAGCTAATAAAGAGGCACGTGTCAATGGAGGAAATTGATTCCATAGAGCAGGACCAATGCAAGAAAAGGCTCGAGTTTTGGCCGTAGTGGTCCTGGCTCGTGGTACAATAAGATCATGGCGATTAAGCGATCGCAATGGACGGAGGGAAGTAGCTGAAATTGGCAGATGAACAAGGTCACAGAGGTACTTGGGTGCTAAGCCTGCTGCCTGTATAGGACCGAAGGACTAAACTTCACTAAAGTGAGAACCTTCAGCTGAATCCGAGCAGTAAGGGGAAGCCAATGAAGATGATCGAACATGAAAGAGGAAATATGAGACCAGCGAGGTAGTCGGGCTATTAATCTGGCTGCAGCATTTAAAACTGCCTGGAGGGGAAAAGGCAGAATTTTGGCAGCCCAATGAAAAGAGAATTACAGTATTAATATTATTTCTGGAGCAGATGAAGGCGTGGATGATAGTGGTAAAAACGGAGGAGGAGACAGATCGTCGGATTGCTCTAAGCCGTCTCAGGTGAATGTGTCGAGACCTTGAACAAGTCCTTAACTCTTTCAATATCTTTCAATATCTTAACTCTTTCCTTATCCCAAATCATAAATAACATTGCCTAGTTTCTTTTTTATTCTGTTTCGTGCGCCTCTTTGTATAACTTGCCTGTTAGCCACAGTGCGTTTGCAGGTGGTTCATTAAACAACATACTTACTTACTTACTTACTTCACTCACAATTGCTCAACGCCATCGATGTTCTGTCGTATATGGTCGTATGTGCAGTTCTCAACTATAAAAGGAGGACAATATCAGATACAGTTGTATTGTTTTGTATAATCATCTGAGTTATGATAAAGTTACGTTACAATGTATACATGTTTGTGCTATAAGCCTATATTAAAATCCAAATCGTTTTCTGATATCTTAGACACCTCTTTTAAGGATCTATCGTGATTATAAATACCCCTTGCTGTCCGACAAAGCTGGATTGTTCTAAATTATTCCTTGTCGTTAAATGGAAATTGTCGCAGAAGAATTGGACTGTTGAGTAGATCTCTGAGATTAGAATAATAGAATATACGCTTACTAACTAAAGGACTAATGGACTATTGTGCATGGACTATTGGAAATGGAAAGCATGGAACTGAATATAATGCAACAGAATAGAATGGAATCGAATGGAATAGAATTGAATAAAATAAAATAGCATGGAATGGAATAGAACTGAAATAACTGAATAGAATGGAATTGAATAGAATGGAATAGAATAGAATAAACTAGAATGGAATGAATAGGATGGAATAGGATGGAATACAACACAAAGTCTAAAATGACACCTTCGTCGTTGCAATCATCAAAAGCGTCGTCGTCGTCATCATCACCGTTGCCATGACGCTTGGAACACTGTCATCAGTAACAACCACAGCGTCTATTCTTTATTCGTTTATGTAATTATTACGGTACTTTATATAGCACCAGTCCAATGATCAGAGGCGATGTCTCTTCTCTCCGTCAGCCTATAATAGATGTTGCTAAATGTCGCCATGAAGAGAAGTATCACCAGTAAGCAAAACAATGCCAAAAAACTAGAAGAGCCAACATTGGGGAGGCCCACGCAAACGCGTAGACCGCCCACCAACGGACTCCCATCTAAAGTTCTTTAAATAATGGTCCATGTGTTAGACCCGAGGGTGGTCGATTGTGTAGTGGTTAGCGTGCTGGAGTGGCAACCGAGAGATCGGCGTTTCAAAAATCCCCGCTATAGGGCAGAAATTTGGTTCGATATCTCTGCTCCACCTGCACCCTCTAAGCCAACTCTGCTATAATGACTACACTGACCGTACACTGTCTATGGAAAGATGAGACGACGAAGGAGAGGACTGGGTGCCCTCCCTTATATGCCAAGGCTAAGAAAATGAAGCCGTTAATACTTCATACTCAGGGCTAGCTTAATTAAGGGACAGCTCTTCTTCTTCTCTTCTTATTAGACTACTTTCGACTACGGCCTACCTACAGGCCTCACCTACGGGCCTAAGCAATTAAGGCGTTCAAACACAACAGCTGTAGACCTATTGACAAAGGGCGTGTAAGCAATGCGTTACATCAAAGCACTGCATGCGCTTCCAAACGCGTCGAGCTCAGTTGCTCAGTTACTCAGCTGCTCTCGGCGTTGTATGAGGAGTCACGCAATGATTGGTAAATGGTGCCTCACATTGTCAGAAGCAAGTGGCTAAGAAACATCCCATTCATTTATTCATCATCTTCTTCTTAGCAGAAGGAAGAATCGGTTTTTATACGCAGACCATGGCATCGTTTTCTTCTTATAGCCCTTCTTCTGTGAATGGGTCAAAATGAACTTATCACCTAGAGAGGGCGTTGTCAAGCAGTACACGTGACAATATATACCGACCCACCTTTGACGCTGTGCAGGCTAAACGCCCTTTCCTCTAACCCCATGCATATATATATATATATATATATATATATATATATATATATATATATATATATATATATATATATATATATATATATATACACACACATACACATACATACAGTACATACATACATACATACATACATACATACATACATACATACATACATACATACATACATACATACATACATACATACATACATACATACATACATACATACATACATACATACATACATACATACATACATAACATAACATACATAACATAACGAGGGTTTCAAGTGGTTCAGAAGACGTATAGTCTGTATTAGAACCACTGCCAATTAACCTGGAACGCTTAATAGCCCAATTTTCCTAGCTTCTTCTTAAAAGCTGTTTTAGTGCCCACTGAGACAGTACTATCGTCCAAACCATTCCACAGGTCTACAACTCTTGCACTAAAGAATTTCTGCCCTAATGTTCCCTTCGGCCTTTTAAATAATTTATACCTGTGTCCCCGAGTTGCCTTGTTCGGTGCTATTTCAAAGAACCTCTCGCATTGCAGTACTTCCTTTCCAGTGATAATCTTAATACATACATATATACAGACATACAATACATACATACATACATACATACGTAATTAGACATACATACATGCATACGCACATACAAACAAACATACATACATACAGACTTTTACCTGCGCAAGATGATTGTCCAACCGACGAAGGTCTCTTTCTAACCGGAAACGGAAGTCGATCTGGTCAACTGGAAGAAGCTCTTGTTTTCAGCTCTTACCTCAACAGACTCGTAATTTATAGACGTGCACTGATTGAAACGGGATGGACAGCTCTCTTGACTGTCGAGCCGAACACATCATGCGTTGATTTCACATTCTTCTAACAAAATCATCTGAAGTTGATTCACCTTCTGACCAATCAGAAAAGGCGAAGTTTAAAGGAAGACCAATCACGACCGTCGATTCAACGATTCAAACCAGTGCATATAAGCAAAGAAAAAGCTGAGCATCCCGTGCCAAATACTCCTCGAATGGTGATTGTATTATAGGACTGGTACTTGATCCGTTTCTGAATTAATATTTCGGAATGTCCTTGTAGCAATTTCGGAAAACTGATTGGCGCAGGGTCCAACAGAATCCCTCCTTCGTCTTCTGAATAACCCCCTGCTTACGTCACGTCTCCCTCTTTACCTCTCTCTGCTAAGTCAGACGGCACGGGGGAAGTAGGGGGCTAGAAAATATTTCCAATTTCAATTGCTGTTGATTGAAAAGTAAGAAGCAATAAAGCGATTTCCCTAGACAATAATTTATGGGTGATAGAAATGGTAAAAAGCAGTAGGATGGTTAAAGTGGTAAGATGGCAAAAGTGGTAGGATGGTAGAAGTCGTAGGATGGTAAAAGTGGTTGATTGGCAGAAATGGTAGAATGGTTAAATGGTATTACAATTGCATTTCCCGATTGGATTTCGACCTTCTCAGTCTCGACTGTTATTCCACTCAAAGCTGCCATAGACTGTTTCCTTGTGCATAGATTAGAGTGATGGTAAGATGGTAAAATGCTAGAATGGCAGCAATGAAGACAATAGCATACCGATACTGTATGTCTACCTGAAAATGACATGAATAGCGTTGATGCAACAAAAAAACTGATGACGTCACATTATTTCGCAGAACAACCAAAGTGGTGACGTGATATTTTGTTGAGTGCAACAACCGAAATGGTGACGTCGTGTTGTTACATGCTACAAGAAAAAGTGACGTCACTTGCTCAATTTTGATTGTTGAAACTTTATTTTATTCTTGCAAATCCCGTTTTATTTCTGATAATTCTGCAACTCGTACAAATCTTTTGGATGTTAGTTCGTTAGTTTCGTTAACAGCTACATAAACGAGCCGAACCGAGTGACAGGAAGTGACGTGTTCGGTAAATCGTCATGGAAACCCATCGAACAATACCACAGACACATGACTGTATATATACGTCACGGTTTCCAAATGGATGGAGCTCTCGGTCTGTAATGCGGAGAGTATGGGTTCGATCCTCCTGCCCTGAGACAGTTACTGTGTATAGGGACATTGAGCAAGTTCTTTACTCACAACTGCTCAGCGCCATCGATGTTCTTGATGGTCGTGTCTGCAATGCTGAACTTTGACAGGAGAGCGGTATATCAAATACAGTTGTATTTGTACAGTTGTACAGTTGTATACAGTAAGTTGTATACGCGCTTCTGCATGTGCAAGACTTGTCTTGTTGAAGCGCGCTATAAATTTTTAGTTGTATTGTATTGTATTGTATGATCATCTGCGCCGTGAAAAAGCGTCGTTAAAAACAGTATAAATGCCTGATGTTATGAGCCTATGTATAATAATTATTATAAAAACAAATTGTTTTCTTAGACACCTCTTTTAAGTTTCTTCATGTTAATATAAATAGCGCTTGCTAGTCCGAATGAAGCTGGGATATTTTTCGTTCGAAGTTTCGCGTCGTTAAATGGAGATTGAAGCAGAAGAATTGAACTGTTAAATATATATATATATATATATATATATATATATATATATATATATATCTCTCTGAAATTAGACTAATAGAATATAGGCGTACTAAAGGACTAATGTACTATTGGTCATTATTATAGTGACTTTGCTAGGAACTTATTTCTACGGATAGGCTACCTATACAGCATGAATATATATATATATATATATATATATATATATATATATATATAATAATCTTTTTCTTTATTAATTCAAACCGACAAACGCAGTAAGATTACATTGAGACATGACAGTACAATTATCAATATCTTAACTAAACACACGTTATGGCAGCCATGCAAGGCACCCGCCCGAGGGGGGGGGTTGCAGGAATCCAACCGCATACTGCTGCTGTCTTGCTGCCAGTGGCGGCGCGTGGAGGGTGCAAGGGGGTACGGTCGCACCGGGCTGCCACTTGAGGGGGGGCGGCACTTTGATTACCTGGAATATTTCTTCTGTACTCCTGTGGTCACCGTAGAGTTTCATTTGGAGTTATTACGTAATTCCTTGCTAGAAATTTCAATGAAACTTTGATACATTACGAGGGGGTGGTACACTGCTGCCTCGCGCCACCTTTGAAAATCCACGCGCCGCCACTGCCTGCTGCTCTCCTGCATGCCATGAGTGTTACCAATACTCTATCCCCCTCCCCTATGCATCACAAATAATGAAACTGAAAGTGCTATCAAAGAGTACGAGAGTACGCGATCTATCCTCCTCCTCACCAGAGACGGTTACTGTGTAGGGGCTTTGAGCAAATCTTTCACTCGTGCACAAGTCAGAATTATTGTTCAACGCCATCGATGTTGTGTCGTATGGTCGTGTGTACACTTCTGAACTTTGGAAGGAAGACAATATTAAATACAGTTGTGTTGTATTGTAATGTATTATGTAATCATTTGCGTTATGATAAAGCGTCGTTAAACAGTATACTTACCTGATGTCATAAACCTATAAATAATAGAAATAAAAATAACTTCTAAGACACCTCTTTTAAGTGTCATAGCGTGACTATAAATAACCCTAGCTGTTCGCAAAAGCGGTTTCAGGCTGTAAGTTGACGTCTGTCGTTAAACTGAAATTGCGGCTGAAAAATAGAATCTAGGCCTACTAAGGAACCAATGAACTATTATTGGTCATTATTTATTCATTCATTCGTTCATTCATTCATTCATTCATTCATATTACAGTGCCATTGTATGGAACTTATTTCTACGGATACTATACAACATGAATAAATCATTGAATATATATATATATATATATATCAGTATATATACAGTATAAATAACATATATGAAATCGAAAATGCTATTAAAGAGTACGAGAGTACGGGTTCGATCCTCCTCCCCTGAGACAGTTACTGTGCATACAGGATCTTGAGCAAGTCCTTCACTCACAATTGCTCAGCGCCATCGATATTCTGTCGTATGGTCGTGTGAACTAATCGACTTTGGAAGGAGCCAATATCAAATACAGTTGTATTGTACTGTATTGTATAGTGTAATATAACAGTTGTAATCATATATATTATTGGTGGGCGCGACCTTTTTTGTTGCAGGTCCTAGTAAGTTCGCTTTGCAAAGTCTGTTCTGGCCTTCAGATCTCGATTTAAAAGTCGTCTTTTCCTGGACTCATATCCTCCGTCGACTGTGTCCGTGCATGTCTTCTCGGCTGTTTCCGTGTCTTCTCGGCTGTTTCCGTGTCTTCTCGGCTGTTTCCGTGCCTTCTCGGCTGTTTCCGTGCCTTCTCGGCTGTTTCCGTGTCTTCTCGGCTGTTTCCGTGTCTTCTCGGCTGTTTCCGTGCCTTCTCGGCTGTTTCCGTGCCTTCTCGGCTGTTTCCGTGCCTTCTCGGCTGTTTCCGTGTCTTCTCGGCTGTTTCCGTGTCTTCTCGGCTGTTTCCGTGTCTTCTCGGACTCCCTTTTAGGCTTTGAACCAGACCCATCGTAGACTTTGGCTTGCACAACGATTTTGATTAATAACAACCGTCGATTGATGCCTATACGAGGTCTTAAAGGTACTTGATAAAATATCCACATACTTACACACATACATACAGTGGCCTTATAGAAGTTCTTAGATTAGAGTACTGTTAACCCTACGGCCTCTGGTGAGTCGCTCTTTAAGTAGCGCTATATAAATTTGCCATTGCCATCGCCATTAAAACCAATCATCCATTTAACGTAAACAGATAAACACGGTCCAGTAAGTAATCCTGCATTTCAGGCCAACATCAGCCAAACTGAGTAGTCACGGTGAGTCCAAACTACAGCGCACTGCCCGCAAAACAATTCCATCAAAACACCGTTTGAATGGGTATGTCAACTGCACCAAGGAACCACCTTTAGAGGCGTTG
>OY744615.1:48498803-48553803 GCA_963556255.1 Allolobophora icterica | reverse complement strand
ATAGGCTAGGTTTGTTCATACTTCGCTTCAGATTCGCACTCCTGTGTGACTTTGCGCGTTAAAAATGTTCGTAATAAATTATAATAAATAATAAATACTTCCGTACTATAGTAAACAGTTCATGTGGTCCGCAAAGCCGAGTCCTTTAGACCATTCCGTCTCTCGCTGTCTGCCTGTCTGTCTCTCTCTGTCTCTCTCTGTCTCTGTGTGTCTCTTTCCTGTCTCTGTATCGCTCTCTGTATATCTCTCTTTCTCTCTCTCTCCAGATCGTCTAAAAGCCATTTCTCGGTTCTTTGACTCTCTCTATGCATACATCAACAGATTCTCTCCCATCGTAAACCTGTCCTCGTTGACTCGGCCATTATCTCTTCGACAAATGAGTTGCTTGCTCAAGACAGACATTCTCTTTCAAAGTGCGGTCGTCAACCCTAACATACCTAATAGCTTTGCAAACAACACCATTCTTCGCCAACAACTTCCTTCAAATCTCCGCCACTGCCACGCTCGGGTGTGCCAGTCCCAAGGAGGGGGGCGACGCTGATCATCTTTATTAGGATACAGCGTCGTTAAACAGCAACTAACCAACTATTTCCTTTCACCGGGAATCTCAGTTATTAGTATCGTCTTTCGTGGTGAATTTATTGTCCTTCACGTGAATAGTCATAATGTAAGGAAGATCAACGATGAATTGGCAAACGCAAGAAGATCTCTTTGGAGGAAGGGCAATGTCAAATACAGTTGCATTGTATTGTATTTCGGTCCAAATTAAAAGCAGTCTCTTATGAATTTCGAACAGTGAGGTCGAAATCATGAACGGCAGAATAGCACCGATAAAGCCCTGAATGATTCAATGCGGTTCTCAGCTTAACAACCCTTAATCCACGTCCGATCTTAATCTCCTAATTCACGTCTGACTGCATCCAGTAATCCGCATCTAATCGCTTCCATTAATCCGTTAATCCACCTCGGATTGCGTCACGGTAGAACAGGATTAACTTCTCCAGGGACAAATCTTCTGCTGAACAAATCCTGTAGCCAGACGTTGATGCGCCATCGATGATAGCATGTAAACATTCGAAATCAATTCCACGGAAAACTTTGCTTTCTTACTCTGTCTGTTCCAATGTTAGCGTTAGCGGCAATGTTAGTGTTAGCTCCTCCTCCTCCTCCTCCTCCTCCTCCTCCTCCTCCTCCTCCTCCTCCTCCTCCTCCTCCTCCTCCTCCTCCTCCTCGTCTTCTTCTTGGTAGTGTTAGCGTTAATGTTAGTGTTGATGGCAGTGTTAGCGCTAATGGCAGTGTTAGCGTTAGTGCTGGAGGTAGCGTTAGTGTCAGCGTTATCTCAGTGTCAGTGTTAGCGTTAACGTTAGTACTAGTGTTAACGTTAGTGTTAGTGGCAGCGGTAGCGTTAGTGTTAATGTTAACGTTGGTGTTTAGTGGCAGCGTTAGCAGTGGTAGACTGACGCTAACTAATCCTGACTAGACCTGATTACATCTGACTACTGTCACCTGATTGGTCCTGACTAGACTAGTTTCAATTTTAACCTTGAGTTGGATTTGCTTAAATCCCAGTTTAATCAGAAGTGTTAATTAACTCTTCTTTAAATAAAACGTTTATTTCAGAGAAATTACCGGAACAGAAGAGACAAAACGAAACCGCCCAAGAAACGAAAGTAGGTCAACAATTCATTGTATCAACATTTAAAACTAATTAGGCTGATCAACAGTTTTCAATAACGCACAATAATCATGTCAAAACAAATAATTAGGCCCTATTCATATTTTGCAAACAAATTGATGCCATACGGATTAATAATAATTTATGACGTCATGCTATTCGTAATTATAATGGCAATTTATATAGCGCTAACTTGAAAGGAAGTATCTTAGAGGCATTCAGACATCATATTCTCTTACCTCAGTTGTTGGTCTAGTCTTTAGTGCCTCTTAATGGCACTCAATTCACTCAATTCACTCAAGTCAATCAATCAATTTGATATCTGCTGCTTGCATTACATAGATTGACATTCATTCACAATTTCGCATCTGTATCTCTGATGCTTGCCGAAAGTAAAGCTGTTGAGATGTGCACCTTGTCTGTCTGTCCGGCTGACTGTGTGGATGGATGGCTGATCGTATGTGTGTGTGTCTGTGTGTTGTTCTTAGGCCGGAGTTCTGCCGGATTTGTGAGATTAAGATTAAAGGATCGTTTCTCGCCCACAGAAGAGGAAAGGCTCATATTGTAAGTCTCATATACTTCTTCTTCTTCTTCTTCTTCTTCTTCTTCTTCTTCTTCTTCTTCTTCTTCTTCTTCTTCTTCTTCTTCTTCTTCTTCTTCTTCTTCTTCTTCTTCTTCTTCTTCTTCTTCTTCTTCTTCTTCTTCTTCTTCTTCTTCTTCTTCTTCTTCTTCTTCTTCTTCCTCTTCCTCTTCCTCTTCCTCTTCCTCCTCCTCCTCCTCCTCCTCCTCCTTCTCCTCCTCCTCCTCCTCTTCCTCTTCCTCTTCCCAGTGCACTGACCCCAAGCCACTTAGCTGTTTTTTTCTTCAAATTTATTAGACTCACTCCCAATTCTTTTGTTAATATTTGGTATCCTACGTTTCGTAGTAAACAAAATTCCTATAGTTTTGCTGATAGATATTTTAAACCCGTTCTTATTGCACCATTCGTTAATTGCGTTGAAGAACAACTGTCTTCTGCCTTCTGCTTCCTTATGGTTGCGTTGGCCCGCATAGATGGAGCTGTCGTCAGCAAACAAAGTAATCTCAGTCCCATCAACCAATGACGATTAGGACCTGAATTACGTCCAAAGACAAGGGGTTGATAAGGTGGTGCCAGTTATGATTCACCGGCCATCAAAAGAGCCTTAATGGCCACTGGATAAAAACCACAATGATGATGATGATGATGATGATGATGATGATGATGATGATGATGATGATGATGATGATGATGATGATGATGATGATGATAATGATGATGATGAGTGCCCTGCCCGAAGGCAGGTTCATTGGCTTTACGCCACCCGGGGATGAGATGAGCGAGGTGTTTTCTCGTTGCCTTCCTCACAGACAATTGTGGGCGAGCAACTTGTCCAAGGTCTCTACGCAGTGGCTTGAGGTAGATTCGAACCTGCGACCCTCCGGTTACAAGGCACAGAACAAACCGCTGCACCACCACAATGGCCACCGAAAATAGCCTCAGTGGCCACAGAAAAGAACCTTAATCGGTCAAATTATATATATATATATATATATATATATATATATATACTTTACTTTTAAATGGGAAGAAACTGAATTGAAATAAAGAAGATCAAAGAGACGTTGACGCCTTACCTACCTGTTGGATAATAGAATTTCTTTCGAATGACTTTGTTTCTACTAACACCACGAACCCAGAAGCCTCTGAAATATAGGCACTCAGGGAGGGAGATAGATGAATGGTAACACCCTTGCTCGAAGAACATAAGATCTTGAAAGACGCGGTTCGATACCCGTAAGTTCCCTATAGGTCGACTCAGCCTTCCATTCTCTTTGGGGCAGCTGTCAAATGAGCGAGCATTCCAAGACGTGTGTTCTATAAGATCTCGATAATTGTACTGTCATATGTTTCAATGTTACTTCCGGCGGTTTGTCAGTGAGCTGTTCAATTAATACGAATATAAAAAAAAACCAATGACGACCTGGAACGAATCATCTGCTATCAAGAAACTGAACTGATATAGAATTAATTTAGTAAAGACGCTGACGGCCAGAGCAGCCAATAGATGTCGTTAAACTGTTGGAATAATAGAGTAACGTCGATGTCAACGGCCCGGCAGCCATAAGAGGTTTAACACTGGCAACTATAATTGCAGTTCTTTCAACACCTTTTTAAGTCTTACGTTCGCAGTATAAGTAGCAGTAGCGCCTATAGCGATCTCAGATATATTACATCTCTGTCTGTTGCTTCCGTCAGGGCGTAAGATGTCGCTGAAGTGTTCACACAAGTAATAATACACTCACTGTCATTGCTCTGGTAGTGCCAGTCCAATGATGGATAAAAGAGGAGGGCGAAACTAATCATCTTTGTTATGACACGGCGTTGTTGAACAGTCACTAACCTCGGCAGATATGAGGACGAGTGGCCAGTCCTCTCACTGGCCGTCCTATCTTCCCACCGACAGTGTACGGTCAGTGTACTCATTATAGCTGAGTTGGATAGAGGGCGATCACAAGTATGATTATGATCTAATCTAATCAAACCCAGAGACTTATATAGCGCCGTTGCAAGGCACACCTCCCATGCTGTTAAGAAACCTGGATGCTGAGAAGGAAGGAGCAGAGAAGGAATTGGAGAGGATGGAGGGGGATTTAGTGAGGATACAGCAGGATTAATTGAAGATGATGGACGAGGATTAGGAAGTGGATGACCTACAAGGACAAAGGTCAGTTGTAATTCTAATTGTAATCAAACATTTATATAGCGCCTGTCAAAGGAGGGACTCGTCGAGCAACCTGTGCCCCAACACCTTCGCTTCGCCGCGTCTGAGTACGAAACTAAATTAAAATAATAATACTGACTTTTATTAACAAAACATACATCATGTCATATACGATAAGTTCCATACACTCCTTTTCAAAGTACTCTCTGGTAGTGCCAGTCCTAACCTGGAGAAATCAGAAGGGCAACGCTAATCATATTTGTTATGACACAGTGTCGTTAAACAGCACCTAACCAACCATTAGTAATCGTGTACTGCGTGTAACAAGTAAGGTAGGGTCGACGTCATCGTCCCTGGGAGCCACAAGATGTCCTCAACACTGGAACGTACAACTACTGTAGAGCATTTTCTTATACACCCCTTTTAAGAATTTTCTTCACTTTATAAATATATCTAAAGTTACGTTCTTCTTCTTCTTCTCTTTAAACGTCCTCGATACGAGGGTTGGTCGCATTGTAGACGATTCTTCTCCATCCTTTCCTGTCTTCGGCTACTCGCAGCAACCTCTCTGTTGATAATCCCAACCATTCGCCAATGTTGTCCATCCACTTCTTCCTTGGTCTTCCTCTTGCTCTTGTTCCCGGTACCGTTCCCTGCATAATTTCTTTCTCTAGGCAATCCCCTTGTTTCCTCATTATGTGCCCAAAGTATGACATCTTTCTTCTTTTTATTGATTCCAATAGGTTCCTTTCCACCCCCGCCGTCTCCAGTACCCATTCATTTGTTTTCTTCTCCGTCCATGATATTCCAAGGATTTTTCGTATGCATTTCATTTCAAATGCCTTTATTCTATCCTCCTCCCTCTTTTTGATTGTCCAACTCTCACAGCCATACATCATCACTGGCCATATAAGTGTCTTCATTAACTTTAACTTTGTGGTAATTTTTATGTTATGGTTTTTCCATAATTTATTCAGATCTGCTCCTATTCCCAGTCCTCTTGCAGTTCTTATACCTATCTCCCTGCTACACTCCGCGTCTTCTGTTATGAGTGAGCCTAAGTACACGAAAGTTCCCACTTGTTCTATCTTGCTGCCTTGTACTTTGATGTTGCACTGCTTCCCAGTCAGCGCCATACACTTTGTTTTGCTCATGTTGATCTCCAAGCCCTTCTTTCGTCCTTCTCTGTCCAATCGAGACACCAGTTCTTGCAGTTCCGTTTCCGTGCTTGCCATTATCACTATGTCATCCGCATATCGTAGATTTGTTATCCTCCTTCCTCCAATTTGAATGCCTCCTGTATATCCTCTCAGAGCCTCCCTCATTACCATTTCTGATAGTATGTTGAATAAAGTTGGCGAAATTACACACCCCTGTCTGACTCCTCTTTTTATTCTAAACTCACTTGACAGTACACCTCCGAATTTTACCTTTGCCGTCTGTTTCCTGTACAGTTCTGTTATCAGGTTGATAATGTGTGCTGGATATCCCATTTCAACCATCGATAGCCATAATTGCTCATGTGACACACAATCGAATGCTTTCTTAAAATCTACAAAGCACATGTATAGCGGTCTTTGGTGCTCTCTCATCTTTTCCATTATAATTCTAAGATTCGTCACCTGATCTCTCGTCCCTTTACCACGCCGAAACCCTGCCTGTACATCTGTCAATTCTGATTCTGTGCGACTTCTTATCCTTTCCAATATGATCTTCAGCAAGATTTTACTCGCATGTGATACCAATGCTATTGTCCTGTAGTTCCTGCATTGTTTCATATCTCCATTTTTTGGAATTGGTATGAATATTGACTTCGTCCAATCCCCTGGCCATTCCCCCGTTTCCCACACCTCTACACATATCCTATGCATTCTGTCTGTTGCCGTGTCTCCCGCGAACTTGAATAACTCTGCTGGTACTTCGTCTGGCCCCGCACTTTTCCTTCTTGCTGATTCCTTTATCGCGCGTTCTACCTCCGATCTCAAAGGTGCAGGTTCCTTTGCGTGCTCTCCCTCTATTTTACCTGTATCCTCACCGTCATATAGTTCCTCACAATACTCCTTCCATCTTTCCACTATTTCTTCTCTTTTTGTAATCTCTTCATCTGTTTTTGATTTTATGCACATCAGCTGTGGTCTAAACTTCCCTGTAAGAGTCCTTACTGTTTGGTATACCTTTCTTGTATCCCCACTATTATTGGATTCCTCCAAATCCTCGCAGATGTCCTCAATTTGTTGTTGTTTATCTTTTCTTATTCTCTTCTGTACTTCTCCTTTCAGTGCCCTGTATCTCTCCCTGTCTCTAGTCTTTGCTTCCCTTTTTTCCACAATCAGTTTATACGTTTCATTTGTTATCCAAGGTTTACATTTCTGTTTCTTCTTGTATCCAATAGTTGCCCCCGCCACCTCAATTAATATTGTTTTTGTATCCTCCCATAATTCATCCGGTTTTCTTTCTTCTTCCCACATCCCCAATTCTTCAAATCTGTTTTTGACTTCCACATTGTACTCTTCCGCCTTCTGTCCGTATAGTTCCTCTATATTCAACCTTTTTGTCTGTTCCATGTTTTTCTTTTTTATAAGTTTGATCTTCAGCTTTGCTATTATCAAATTGTGATCCGAGTCACAATCTGCTCCTGGGTATACCCTGCAATTTCTAATGCTACCTGCCCATTTCTGTGCTATAGCGATATAATCTATCTGGTTTCTTGTAATCCCTATGGTTTATTTATGATCTTATGAGATCGGTCGGAGTACGAAAATGGCGTCGTTTCGCGTGAAAACTTTCGAGGAAATCTTTGTTTTTGAGAGAATTTTTTAAATCTTGGTTCATCGTTTCGTCGTTTCAGTTTTTTCGATTGTCTTTTAGGCGGTTTAAAAATTCTTTTAGACGTATAAATGTGTCAAAGGCATTAACTTCGTATACACATTAACTATAGCTGGAAATACGGCGTCATTTCGCTTCGCAACGTTTGACGAAAAATATCAGTTTTTGAGAGATTGTTAGGTTTAAAAATTGGTAACGTCGAAGTCAACGACCCTGACAGCCATAAGATGTTAAACACTGGAAAGTACCACAATTCGTTCCACACCTTTCTTAGGATTTCAATCGCCATATATAAGTAAGAGTAGACGACGCGCGATCATTAGTCTGGTTTAACTATTTTCGTATTGGACCATAGGAAGCAAGCAATGGTTTTGACGTCGCAAAATGTCGTTAAACGCACTCATGTAATAATTCCCTCACTGTCCGTGCTCTGGTAGTGCCAGTCCTAAGCTGGATACAGGGGAAAGACGAAGCTAATCATCTTTGTTATGACACAGTATCGTTAAACAGTAACTACCCAAACAGTAAGAGTCGCATTGTACGAGTAACAGGTGAGGTAAGGTCGACGTCAATGGTTCTGGCAGACATAAGATGTTAACCACTGAACACTGCTACAGTTCCTTCCACACCTTTTAAAGGCTTACATATGCCATATAAGTAAGAGTAGAGGACGCCCCACCACAGATGTACTGCTTTCTCCATCGTATGGAAGCCGACGGCTTTTGACGCCGTAAGATGTCGTTAAACTGTTGGATGCACTAAGTTAATAAATCCTTACTGCTGGTATTCCGGTAGCGCCAGTCCAAAGCTGGACACAGGAGGAGGGCGATGCTGATCATCTTTGTTATGACACAGCGTCGTTAAGCAGTAACTAATAAGCAGTCCCATTCAATGGGTATAAAGTATTAGCGATTTCATTTTTCTTAACCTCTGGATATGGGAGCGGGTCGCCAGTCCTCTCCCTCGCCGTCTCATCTTCCAACCAACAGTGTATATAAATTTATATAGCGCCGTTACTTTCATTCACTGGTCACACAATCCTTTGGTCGAAGCAGTCGAGAAACCTGAATGAAGAGGAGGAAGAGGCAGAGGAGGAATTGGAGAGGATGGAGGAGGATTTAGTGAGGATGCTGCAGGAATAACTTAAGCTGATGAACACGCGCTTCTGTGCAAGACTTGTCTTGTTGAAGCGCGCTATAAATTTTTAGTTGTATTGTATTGTATTGTATTTTATGAGATCGGTCGGAGTTCGCGTGAAAACTTTCGAGGAAATTTTTGTTTTTGAGAGAATTTTTAAAATCTTGGTTCACCGTTTCTTCGTTTCAGTTTTTTTCGATCGTCTTTTAGGCGGTTTAAAAATTCTTTTAGACGTATAAATGTGTCAAACGCATTAACTTCGTATACACATTAACTATAGCTGGAAATACGTCATTTCGCTTCGCAACGTTTGACGAAAAATGTTAGTTTTTGAGAGATTATTAGGTTTAAACATTGGTAACGTCGAAGTCAACGACCCTGACAGCCATAAGATGTTAAACACTGGAAAGTACCGCAATTCGTTCCACACCTTTTTTTAGGGATTTCAGTCGCCATATATAAGTTAGAGTAGACGACGCGCGAATCTGAGTCTGGTTTAAGTATATTCGTATTGGACTATAGGAAGCAAGCAACGGTTTTGACGCCGTAAGATGTCGTTAAAGGCACTCATGTAATAATTCCCTCACTGCCCGTCCTCTGGTAGTGCCAGTCCTAAGATGGATACATGGGGGGGGGGAGACGAAGCTAATCATCTTTGTTATGACACAGTATCGTTAAACAGTAACTACCCAAACAGTAAGAGTCGCATTGTACGGAGTAACAGATAAGGTATAGGACGTCAATGGTCATGGCAGGCAAAAGATGTTAACCACTGAACACTGCTACAGTTCCTTCCACACCTTTTTAAGCCTTACATTTGCCTTATAAATATGAGTAGCGGCGCCCAGGCGCAGGTACATTCACACCTCCATCATTTGGAAGTCAACGGCTTTTGACGCCGTAAGATGTCGTTAAACTGTTGGATGCACCAAGTTAATAAATCCTTACTGCTGGTATTCCGGTAGCGCCAGTCCAAAGCTGGACACAGGAGGAGGGCGATGCTAATCATCTTTGTTATGACACAGCGTCGTTAAGCAGTAACTAATAAGCAGTCCCATTCAATGGGTATAAAGTATTAGCGATTTCATTTTTCTTAACCTCTGGATATGGGAGCGGGTCGCCAGTCCTCTCCCTCGCCGTCTCATCTTCCAACCAACAGTGTATATAAATTTATATAGCGCCGTCACTTTCATGCATTTGTCACACAATCCTTTGGTCGAAGCAGTCGAGAAACCCGGATGAAGAGGAGGAAGAGGCAGAGGAGGAATTGGAGAGGATGGAGGAGGATTTAGTGAGGTTGCTGCAGGATTAATTGCAGATGATGGACAAGGATTAGGAAGTGAATTACCCCCAAAACGAGGGTCAATTGCTGTATTGTATATTCGTTTATTTGTAATAAAATATTTATATAGCGCCTATTCCAGACAGACCCATCAAGCAATCCCTCCGCAACACCTTTTCTAAATAGCATCTGGGTACTAAACTAAACTGAAATAATTATACCGACGTGTCTTAACATAACATACATCAGGTCATATGAAAGTTCCAAACACACCTTTTAAAAGTTGTACATTCGTGCTATAATTAAAAAAGTAACACGAACAGAATAAAGCCATGCAAACGGATTAAAACTATTCGAAATAATTACACACCTCTTTTAAGCGTAATATTCGCCCTATAAGAAAAAGTGAATTCAATCACGCCATTACTTCCGCGGTCATGCTATTGGTGCAATAAGAAGTCGTTAAACTCTGGATTTATCCGTAGACGAGTGTTACATTGCGAACTCCACCACTGGTCGTACTCTGGAAGTGCCAGTCCCATGCTTGGATGAATAAGGAGGGCGACGCTAATCTTCATTGATATTACACAGTGTCATTAAACTGAAACTAATGCTACTGCTGGATGTGTTAGTTGAGAACCATCCATATATCTAAACTCCAGGGGTCCCTGTTAAACTGTGAGTTCTGCAGGCCTCTGTTCTTGGCCATATATCATTATTTCAAACACGGCCAGTATCCCTTCTCTCCTCCCTATCCATGGGGCTTCACTCCACCTCTTTGTTGATGATTTCCAGGTATATCTCTATGGGCCTCCTTCCTCTAAACTTCTTCTTTCTGAGCGCATCGAAGCTCTTTCTCATGACCTCCATTCCTGGATGTCTTCCAATATCCTCCCCCTCAATTCGTCCAAAACCCAATTTATCTGGTTTGGCACTCCTCAGCAACTTCAGAAACTTGACTTTGTTGACTTGCTCTGCTCTCTCAAAAGTTTCCGCCTTTTCTTTCTCGTATAGCGTTCGCGATCTATGAGTGACCCTTGACAATTCTTTACTGAACATATTTGCAAACTCACCCACACTTCCAACTTTCACCCTAATCTACGATCAAAAATGACTCCAAGAAACTTAGCTGTTTTTTCTAATTTAATAGACTCGCTCCCAATTGTTATGTTAATATTTGATATCCTACGTTTCGTAGTAAACAAAATTCTTGTACTTTTATTGATGGATATTAGTAGTGGATATTAGGTGGGTCCTGGAGCAATTCGGCAGAACCCATAGGTGGGTCCTGGAGCAATTCGGCAGAACCCATAGGTGGGTCCTGGAGCAATTCGGCAGAACCCATAGGTGGGTCCTGGAGCAATTCGGCAGAACCCATAGGTGGGTCCTGGAGCAATTCGGCAGAACCCATAGGTGGGTCCTGGAGCAATTCGGCAGAACCCATAGGTGGGTCCTGGAGCAATTCGGCAGAACCCATAGGTGGGTCCTGGAGCAATTCGGCAGAACCCATAGGTGGGTCCTGGAGCAATCCGGCAGAACTCATAGGCAGGTGTCAGAACAGTCTTATTAATTATAATTATGAACATATGTAATGCTAGACTTCAGCCATCTACTGTAATACCATTAAGCACACACACACACACACACACACACACACACACACACACAAACATCGTTGCAAACACACACACACACACACACAAACAAACAAACATCAAACCAAATACACACACACACATCAAACCAAGCATACACACACATACACACACGTTTTGAACTCTGCCTTACTCATTCAAAATCTGTTATCAGAAATAGACTCTGCACTTTAGACACATCTTGCATTCCACAGAAGGGCTCTAAGAGGTGTTTATCCAAAAAGACAATGGAACTAGACCCATGCTTGGCCACGCACACAACTCATAGGTCATGTTTAAGCAATCATTCCAACTAGAATATTATTACCAATTAGCATGCTAGCATCTTTCAAGTTTGCATATTCTCTTGGATTGAGAGTTTACATATGAAACTTAGGAATTCCAAGTTGTATGAGGGATTTCTACAGTAAAATGATGCACGATGTGTAAGCTTTCAAGCTAAAATGACAACGGATATGTTACAAAGATGTGCAAGACATTGCAAACAGGCATCTCTTGACGTCTAAGGACTGCTGGGAAGAGAGAGTTTATGTATCAAAATTACAAGTTTTGAGAATGCAGAGACGCATTTGAGGAAAGAAACGTATGTCTTTTAGGGTATGAGGAGAGCTAGTATGAAGGTTTGCACAGTAAAATGTTAGCTTTTGAGTTGCATGAGTGCTTGTGATGGTGATTTCTAAATACTAAAATTACAACTTCTTTGTTTCAAGATTTGCAAACTAACCTCTCTTATGTTGTAAAGTCAGCTGGAGAGAGAGAGCTTTTGCAACAAACTTACAATTTTGAGGTTGTAGCGACACATGTGAGGTGAGAAACTTAGGTCTTTTAGGGTGTGAGGAGAGCTAGCATGAAGGTTTGCACAGTAAAATGTGAGCTTTTGAGTTGCATGAGTGCTTGTGATGGTGATTTCTATACTAAAATTACAACTTCTTCATTTCAAGATTCGCAAACTAAGCTCTCTTATGCTGTAAAGTCAGCTGGAGAGAGAGCTTTTGCAACAAACTTACAATTTTGAGGTTGTAGCGACACATATGAGGAGAGAAACTTAGGTCTTTTAGGTGTGAGGAGAGCTAGCATGAAGGTTTGCACAGTAAAATGTGAACTTTGAGTTGCATGAGTGCCTGCTATGCCCATTTCTATACTAAAATTAAGACTTGTAAGTTTTCAAAGACATGTGGAGTTGGAAACTTATGAATTTTAGATTGCATGGGACGATGAACTGTACGGTTCAGTTACAACACTTAGTATCAAACGTCGCACAGTTTGAATCTGATACACTAAATTCTGAATTCTCGACTCTGTACATGTATGAAATACCAACCTGTACAGTAAAAATGTGAAAAACTTAGTTTACTGAGACGTGCACAATGAAGATTTGGACGTTAAACTTAAGACTTTTAAGGTTTCAAAGACATGAGGAATGAGAGTTTTGGTAGGACGCTTACGAATTTTTATTTGGGAAGACGGTTGAAGCGCATGCTTTCAGAGTAAAAGTCCAACTTTCTATGGTGGAAAGACACGAGAATGTTTGGTTCTACACTAAAATGGTAACGTTTAAGTTGAAGACCTGCACGCGATGACGACTTGCATACTAGAATTACAACATTCTACTTTGTAAAGACGGCTGCAGCGAGGGTTTTTACAACAGTTGGCAAATTTTAAGTTCATAAAATGGTTGAGACGAAGGTTTTTAAATTGAAAAGCTGGTTTACATTATAAAATTTTGTCTTTCTTTAGGTGCAAAGAAGTATGAGACCAAGGTTTTCATTATAAAATTGTTACTCATAGGGTAGAAAGACAGCTTGAGTGGACATTCCTACAGTAAAATTATACATTTAGGTGTATGTAGTGCTGCTAAGATTAAGTCTTTCCACATTGTGCAGACATATGGAATGCTGATTTCCACAGTAAAATGACAACTTTTAGCATGCGAAGACGCAGAACATGAGAGCTTACGTGCTAAATGACAAGTTTTGACACAAAGATGTATGCGTTGAAGGTTTGTGTAGGAGGCTGAAGTCTTTCGCATTTGCATATGCAGTTGGATTGAGAGTTTACTTATAAAACTTAGGACTTGCAAGTTGCATGAAGGATTTATACAGTAAAATGTCGACTTTTAGCGTGCGAAGATATAGTATGTGAGAGCTTACAAGCTAAAATGAGATCATTTATGCTACAAAGATGCGCAGGACAATGCAAACAGGCATCTCTTGTGGTGTAAAGCCTGCTGTGAAGAGAGTTTATGTAGCAAAATTACAATTTTTGGAACGCAGAGACGCATATGAGGAGAGAAACTTATGTCTTTTATGGTGCGAGGAGAGCTAACATGAAGGTCTGCATAGTAAAATGTGAGCTTTTGGATGCGCAGGACAGTGCAAACAGGTATCTCTTGTGCTGTAAAGCCTGCTGAGAAGAGAGTTTATGTAGCCAAATTACAATTTTTGGAATACTGAGACGCATACTAGGAGAGAAACTTATGTCTTTTAGGGTGCGAGGAGAGCTAACATGAAAGTTTGCATAGTAAAATGTGAGCTTTTGTGTTGCATGAGTGCTTGTGATGGTGATTTCTATACTAAAATTACAACTTTCTTCATTTCAATGAAATATTTGCACGCTGATTTTAGTGTTTTAGCTGATCGACTTATACAAAAACGTGAAATATTAGCATGGAAAGGTTTAGATAAAGCTGAGGAGCGCTAGGAGCGGCAGGGGCGGAGGCAGCGGCGGCAGCGGAGGTTGCAGAGGCAACGGTGGCAGCGGCAGCAGCAAATGCAGCTGTGGCAGTGGCGACGGATTTGTGTGAAAGGTAGGTTTTCGATTGAAGCGTATATGCAAAGTCTGTAAAATGATACATTTTGCGTCGTTTGGATGGTGAAACTAATACATGTGATATTTCTACATGATGTTGTGTGAATCCAGAACATGGAATTTGTTGAAACTTAAAGGTTTTGACTTAAATGTGTTTGAAAAGAAAGTGAAAATGTGCATCTTCTACAGATTTTGGGTAATGGAACAGATGTGTATGAAAGTTCTATTTGGAGTAATGTGAAACACTTTGTAGTTATTTGAGCGAAAAGAGCCTTTTCAAGTGGAAAACATGGTGCATTTTAGAGAAATCGGGAGTTGGAAATGCTAGGTATAGTATTTCTAGTTGAAGTTTATTCATAGAGGTGAATTGTACACATGCAATTTGTGGGAAAAGGCATTTTTTTCGATTGAAGCACATTTGCAAAGTGCTTAAAATGATATATTTTGAAAAGTTCGAGTGATGGAATTGGTGTGTAACATAGTTCTAACAAGAGTTTGTGCTACATGAAGTGTAGCACATTGATGAATTTTGTTGGAAAAGACATGTTTCAGATTAAAGCGTATGTAAAAAGCACCTAAACTGAACATTTTAGAGACTGTGAATGGTGAAACTGTTATGTATGCCAATTCTAGCTGGAGGGAACAAAGCACGCTGGTGTAATTTGTACTGAAAACGAGTGCTTTTGATTAAAAGACATTTGCAAAGTCTGTTAAATGGTGCAATTTTAAGAAATTTCAGAAGATGGAACTGCTAGATGTGATAGTTCTAGGAGAGCGTTGACGCTACGATTTGTTGGAAAATTAGTGGTTTTACCTGAAGTACATGTACAAAGCATGTAAAATGTTGCATTTTGGAGAGTTAAGGTGGTGAAATTGATGTGACAGAAGCAACTTCAATATGTGTGAGACTTTTTGTATTTTCGTTCTCAAGGGTTTTTTCAAATACATGCTAAAAGACATGAGCTGCATATTACAAGTTGCGTTATTTGACTAATTCAGTTTCACAATTTCTATGTCGAGTCACCAAAGTTTCTTTGAAAGGCTCTTGCAGCATGTGAAAATCTATGCTCTATGCGCAGACTTGTCAGATTTGTAGAATATAATACTAGGAAAAATTTGTCTCATCATTATAGTTCCGCAAACGCCCAATTTACTTCAATGTTTAAAAATTTCAATGTTTAAAAATTTCAATGTTTAAAATTTTCAATTTGAAAATTTTCAGTTTGAAAATTTTCAATTTGAAAATTTTCAATCTGAAAAATTTCATTTTGAAAATTTTAAGTTTGAAAATTTTCAATTTGAAAAATTTCAGTTTGAGAAATTTCAGTTTGAGAAATTTCAGTTTGAAAAATTTCAGTTTCAGAAATTTCAGTTTGAAAATTTTCAGTTTGAAAAATTTCAGTCTGAAAAATTTCAGTTTGAGAAATTTCAGTTTGAGAAATTTCAGTTTGAAAAATTTCAGTTTGAGAAATTTCAGTTTGAAAATTTTCAGTTTGAAAATTTTCAGTTTGAAAAATTTCAGTCTAAAAAATTTCAGTTTGAGAAATTTCAGTTTGAGAAATTTCAGTTTGAAAAATTTCAGTTTGAGAAATTTCAGTTTGAAAAATTTCAGTTTGAGAAATTTCAGTTTGAGAAATTTCAGTTTGAGAAATTTCAGTTTGAGAAATTTCAGTTTGAGAAATTTCAGTTTGAAACATTTCAGTTTGAGAAATTTCAGTTTGAAAAATTTCAGTTTGAGAAAATTCAGTTTCAAAAATTTCAGTTTCAAAAACTTCAGTTTCAAAAATTTCAAGTTGAAAAAAAAAATGTTCGTTTCAAAAATTTCTCTTTGAGAAATTTCAATTTGAAATTTTTCAGTTTGAAAAATTTCATTTGCAAAATTTTCATTTTGAAAATTTTCAGCTTGAAAATTTTAAGTTTGAAAAATTTCAACTTGAAAAATTTATAAAATTACAAATTACAATTGAGAAATTTTATAAATTTTTCAAGTTGAAAATTTTTAAACTGAAAATTTTCAAGCTGAAAATTTTCAAAATGAAAATTTTGCAAATGAAATTTTTGAAACTGAAAAATTTCAAATTGAAATTTCTCAAAGAGAAATTTTTGAAACGAACATTTTTTTTTTCAACTTGAAATTTTTGAAACTGAAGTTTTTGAAACTGAAATTTTTGAAACTGAATTTTCTCAAACTGAAATTTTTCAAACTGAAATTTCTCAAACTGAAATGTTTCAAACTGAAATTTCTCAAACTGAAATTTCTCAAACTGAAATTTCTCAAACTGAAATTTCTCAAACTGAAATTTCTCAAACTGAAATTTTTCAAACTGAAATTTCTCAAACTGAAATTTTTCAAACTGAAATTTCTCAAACTGAAATTTCTCAAACTGAAATTTTTTAGACTGAAATTTTTCAAACTGAAAATTTTCAAACTGAAAATTTTCAAACTGAAATTTCTCAAACTGAAATTTTTCAAACTGAAATTTCTCAAACTGAAATTTCTCAAACTGAAATTTTTCAGACTGAAATTTTTCAAACTGAAAATTTTCAAACTGAAAATTTTCAAACTGAAATTTTTCAAATTGAAATTTCTCAAACTGAAATTTCTCAAACTGAAATTTCTCAAACTGAAATTTCTCAAACTGAAATTTTTCAAACTGAAATTTCTCAAACTGAAATTTCTCAAACTGAAATTTTTCAAATTGAAATTTTTCAAACTTAAAATTTTCAAAATGAAATTTTTCAGATTGAAAATTTTCAAATTGAAAATTTTCAAACTGAAAATTTTCAAATTGAAAATTTTAAACATTGAAATTTTTAAACATTGAAATTTTTAAACATTGAAGTAAATTGGGCGTTTGCGGAACTATAATGATGAGACAAATTTTTCCTAGTATTATATTCTACAAATCTGACAAGTCTGCGCATAGAGCATAGATTTTCACATGCTGCAAGAGCCTTTCAAAGAAACTTTGGTGACTCGACATAGAAATTGTGAAACTGAATTAGTCAAATAACGCAACTTGTAATATGCAGCTCATGTCTTTTAGCATGTATTTGAAAAAACCCTTGAGAACGAAAATACAAAAAGTCTCACACATATTGAAGTTGCTTCTGTCACATCAATTTCACCACCTTAACTCTCCAAAATGCAACATTTTACATGCTTTGTACATGTACTTCAGGTAAAACCACTAATTTTCCAACAAATCGTAGCGTCAACGCTCTCCTAGAACTATCACATCTAGCAGTTCCATCTTCTGAAATTTCTTAAAATTGCACCATTTAACAGACTTTGCAAATGTCTTTTAATCAAAAGCACTCGTTTTCAGTACAAATTACACCAGCGTGCTTTGTTCCCTCCAGCTAGAATTGGCATACATAACAGTTTCACCATTCACAGTCTCTAAAATGTTCAGTTTAGGTGCTTTTTACATACGCTTTAATCTGAAACATGTCTTTTCCAACAAAATTCATCAATGTGCTACACTTCATGTAGCACAAACTCTTGTTAGAACTATGTTACACACCAATTCCATCACTCGAACTTTTCAAAATATATCATTTTAAGCACTTTGCAAATGTGCTTCAATCGAAAAAAATGCCTTCTCCCACAAATTGCATGTGTACAATTCACCTCTATGAATAAACTTCAACTAGAAATACTATACCTAGCATTTCCAACTCCCGATTTCTCTAAAATGCACCATGTTTTCCACTTGAAAAGGCTCTTTTCGCTCAAATAACTACAAAGTGTTTCACATTACTCCAAATAGAACTTTCATACACATCTGTTCCATTACCCAAAATCTGTAGAAGATGCACATTTTCACTTTCTTTTCAAACACATTTAAGTCAAAACCTTTAAGTTTCAACAAATTCCATGTTCTGGATTCACACAACATCATGTAGAAATATCACATGTATTAGTTTCACCATCCAAACGACGCAAAATGTATCATTTTACAGACTTTGCATATACGCTTCAATCGAAAACCTACCTTTCACACAAATCCGTCGCCACTGCCACAGCTGCATTTGCTGCTGCCGCTGCCACCGTTGCCTCTGCAACCTCCGCTGCCGCCGCTGCCTCCGCCCCTGCCGCTCCTAGCGCTCCTCAGCTTTATCTAAACCTTTCCATGCTAATATTTCACGTTTTTGTATAAGTCGATCAGCTAAAACACTAAAATCAGCGTGCAAATATTTCATTGAAATGAAGAAAGTTGTAATTTTAGTATAGAAATCACCATCACAAGCACTCATGCAACACAAAAGCTCACATTTTACTATGCAAACTTTCATGTTAGCTCTCCTCGCACCCTAAAAGACATAAGTTTCTCTCCTAGTATGCGTCTCAGTATTCCAAAAATTGTAATTTGGCTACATAAACTCTCTTCTCAGCAGGCTTTACAGCACAAGAGATACCTGTTTGCACTGTCCTGCGCATCCAAAAGCTCACATTTTACTATGCAGACCTTCATGTTAGCTCTCCTCGCACCATAAAAGACATAAGTTTCTCTCCTCATATGCGTCTCTGCGTTCCAAAAATTGTAATTTTGCTACATAAACTCTCTTCACAGCAGGCTTTACACCACAAGAGATGCCTGTTTGCATTGTCCTGCGCATCTTTGTAGCATAAATGATCTCATTTTAGCTTGTAAGCTCTCACATACTATATCTTCGCACGCTAAAAGTCGACATTTTACTGTATAAATCCTTCATGCAACTTGCAAGTCCTAAGTTTTATAAGTAAACTCTCAATCCAACTGCATATGCAAATGCGAAAGACTTCAGCCTCCTACACAAACCTTCAACGCATACATCTTTGTGTCAAAACTTGTCATTTAGCACGTAAGCTCTCATGTTCTGCGTCTTCGCATGCTAAAAGTTGTCATTTTACTGTGGAAATCAGCATTCCATATGTCTGCACAATGTGGAAAGACTTAATCTTAGCAGCACTACATACACCTAAATGTATAATTTTACTGTAGGAATGTCCACTCAAGCTGTCTTTCTACCCTATGAGTAACAATTTTATAATGAAAACCTTGGTCTCATACTTCTTTGCACCTAAAGAAAGACAAAATTTTATAATGTAAACCAGCTTTTCAATTTAAAAACCTTCGTCTCAACCATTTTATGAACTTAAAATTTGCCAACTGTTGTAAAAACCCTCGCTGCAGCCGTCTTTACAAAGTAGAATGTTGTAATTCTAGTATGCAAGTCGTCATCGCGTGCAGGTCTTCAACTTAAACGTTACCATTTTAGTGTAGAACCAAACATTCTCGTGTCTTTCCACCATAGAAAGTTGGACTTTTACTCTGAAAGCATGCGCTTCAACCGTCTTCCCAAATAAAAATTCGTAAGCGTCCTACCAAAACTCTCATTCCTCATGTCTTTGAAACCTTAAAAGTCTTAAGTTTAACGTCCAAATCTTCATTGTGCACGTCTCAGTAAACTAAGTTTTTCACATTTTTACTGTACAGGTTGGTATTTCATACATGTACAGAGTCGAGAATTCAGAATTTAGTGTATCAGATTCAAACTGTGCGACGTTTGATACTAAGTGTTGTAACTGAACCGTACAGTTCATCGTCCCATGCAATCTAAAATTCATAAGTTTCCAACTCCACATGTCTTTGAAAACTTACAAGTCTTAATTTTAGTATAGAAATGGGCATAGCAGGCACTCATGCAACTCAAAGTTCACATTTTACTGTGCAAACCTTCATGCTAGCTCTCCTCACACCTAAAAGACCTAAGTTTCTCTCCTCATATGTGTCGCTACAACCTCAAAATTGTAAGTTTGTTGCAAAAGCTCTCTCTCCAGCTGACTTTACAGCATAAGAGAGCTTAGTTTGCGAATCTTGAAATGAAGAAGTTGTAATTTTAGTATAGAAATCACCATCACAAGCACTCATGCAACTCAAAAGCTCACATTTTACTGTGCAAACCTTCATGCTAGCTCTCCTCACACCCTAAAAGACCTAAGTTTCTCACCTCACATGTGTCGCTACAACCTCAAAATTGTAAGTTTGTTGCAAAAGCTCTCTCTCTCCAGCTGACTTTACAACATAAGAGAGGTTAGTTTGCGAATCTTGAAACAAAGAAGTTGTAATTTTAGTATTTAGAAATCACCATCACAAGCACTCATGCAACTCAAAAGCTAACATTTTACTGTGCAAACCTTCATACTAGCTCTCCTCATACCCTAAAAGACATACGTTTCTTTCCTCAAATGCGTCTCTGCATTCTCAAAACTTGTAATTTTGATACATAAACTCTCTCTTCCCAGCAGTCCTTAGACGTCAAGAGATGCCTGTTTGCAATGTCTTGCACATCTTTGTAACATATCCGTTGTCATTTTAGCTTGAAAGCTTACACATCGTGCATCATTTTACTGTAGAAATCCCTCATACAACTTGGAATTCCTAAGTTTCATATGTAAACTCTCAATCCAAGAGAATATGCAAACTTGAAAGATGCTAGCATGCTAATTGGTAATAATATTCTAGTTGGAATGATTGCTTAAACATGACCTATGAGTTGTGTGCGTGGCCAAGCATGGGTCTAGTTCCATTGTCTTTTTGGATAAACACCTCTTAGAGCCCTTCTGTGGAATGCAAGATGTGTCTAAAGTGCAGAGTCTATTTCTGATAACAGATTTTGAATGAGTAAGGCAGAGTTCAAAACGTGTGTGTATGTGTGTGTATGCTTGGTTTGATGTGTGTGTGTGTATTTGGTTTGATGTTTGTTTGTTTGTGTGTGTGTGTGTGTGTGTGTTTGCAACGATGTTTGTGTGTGTGTGTGTGTGTGTGTGTGTGTGTGTGTGTGTGTGTGTGTGTGTGTGTGTGCTTAATGGTATTACAGTAGATGGCTGAAGTCTAGCATTACATATGTTCATAATTATAATTAATAAGACTGTTCTGACACCTGCCTATGAGTTCTGCCGGATTGCTCCAGGACCCACCTATGGGTTCTGCCGAATTGCTCCAGGACCCACCTATGGGTTCTGCCGAATTGCTCCAGGACCCACCTATGGGTTCTGCCGAATTGCTCCAGGACCCACCTATGGGTTCTGCCGAATTGCTCCAGGACCCACCTATGGGTTCTGCCGAATTGCTCCAGGACCCACCTATGGGTTCTGCCGAATTGCTCCAGGACCCACCTATGGGTTCTGCCGAATTGCTCCAGGACCCACCTATGGGTTCTGCCGAATTGCTCCAGGACCCACCTAATATCCACTACTGATATTAAATTTTACAACCCGTTCTTATTGCACCATTCGTCTATTGCGTTTAAGAACAACTGTCTTCTGTCTTCTACTTCCTTATGGTTGCGTTGGCCCGCATAGATGGAGCTGTCATCAGCAAACAAAGTCATCTCAGCCCCATCCAACCCATGACGATTAGGAACTGAATTACCTCCAAAGACATGCCATTGGGTTTGATATGGCGTGTGCAGTTATGATTCACCGGCCATCAAAAGAGCCCTAATGGCCACTTGAAAAGATTCCAATGACCACTGAAAAGAGCTTTAATCAATAATCAATATCATTACCAATATCAGTATCAAAGCCCGCTCATAATTTTCCTTCTGCTTATGCAAGCTAATGCGCATGTGCCAGCCTTGCTTAAAAGCAGTGATGTATGTCATATCACTCACCGACAATACACTCCAATCCTCCTAGCCCTCCTATCTCCGCCAGCTGTTCACGGTCCAACCACCCCGCTCAACCCGCTCCTCGTCTGCCCTAACATTTATCCGTCCTACCGTCACCTCATCACTAAAATTTGCGAATCGTTCCGTAGCCATAGCTGTCCCACTCCTCTGAAACAAACTCCCACCAGTACTACGAGAAATATCAGATCCATCCTATACGAACTCACCAAAACCTCATCTCATGATCTCTCCACAGGTCTTTCACTCAGAACTGAAAACACTGCTCATCCTATATCCCGATTCCTCCTCTTCCCCTTACCTCCCTCGCCGTTTCAACCCTAAGCACCACCCACCTTAGCCGTCTGACTGTCTGCCTGCCTGGCCCCTTTGAATCTTGACGTCGCTGTTTGGGCGCTGTAGAAATCTCGAGGTTACGATTACTAAAATGACAACGAGGCCGTGACCAAGGGGCGGAAAATTTTCAAACTTAACAACAGCAAAATCAAAATTGAACGTTAAATTTAAGTAAACTGCGATCGATAAATAAATTTAATTATAATAATATTAATTAAAGTTAACACTTTGGATCACATAAGAAACTTACATGACGGACGAGAAGAAATATGGCCTTGGCGCGGCAGATTGCAAATCCGCTCCCACTGCACATAGTAGGATCATAAAATAAAGAATAATTTCCTTAGTAAAAACACACTAAAGGCACAATCGCCAAACAGCAGTAATTGTAATTGTAAATTGTCTTTAATTCCTAGATAAGTTGGCTTTTTTAGCACACATTTGGAAATATACAGAGAAGAACAGAAGAGCAGTTTCACACACCTTTTTTAAGGATCACATTCTTCCTATAAATGAGATAAATCGCTGGTCATTTATGCATTGGTCGCCATGAAGAAGGAATTCTCAATAGAATTAAGAACACTTAAAAAGTAAAATATAACAGCAAAATGTTTAAGGTGTGGTTTTCATTTCCTGATATATACCCAAGAAAGGACTTCTTTAATAGCAGTTAATCTGTCTTCGTTTAAGAAAGCTTTGAAAGCACATACTGAATACTTAGTTAAATATGTCATGCTGCCCGAGTTACTGTCTTGTCAAATTTAGTTAAGCTTTCATCTAGTTAAGGTTATTTTGGATTTCACCAGCTGTGCATGTCTTTTTTTCCTCTCCAGTGAAAAGAGGCTATAATATAACGTTTATATTATGAGAAAGCCATTTCGCTATTTGTTACTAATTCATTTATGTTACATGGGTAACCCTACTTAGTGGGCATATAGCCCTTTTGGGTTACCATTGTCGCCAAAACTTCCATGCCTTTTTTTGTACACTGATTTTTGTTGTGTTTTTGGTTACAATAAATTCTTGATTGATTGATTGAATTCTTCCTTCCTTCCTTCCTTCCTTCCTTCCTTCCTTCCTTCCTTCCTTCCTTCCTTCCTTCCTTCCTTCCTTCCTTCCTTCCTTCCTTCCTTCCTTCCTTCCTTCCTTCCTTCCTTCCTTCCTTCCTTCCTTCCTTCCTTCCTTCCTTCCTTCCTTCCTTCCTTCCTTCCTTCCTTCCTTTTCTTCTTCCTTCCTTCCTTCTCTCCTTTCTTCATTCCCTTCTCGCTTCCAGAAATCCTTCTGGCCATTTCTCCTTCTGTATCTTCTTTCCTGTGACATTGATGATGATGATGACGATGACGTCAATGATGATGTCATCGTATGTCTCCCCAGGGAAAGGAGTTATCGGTTCAGGGAGGCTGCGATCTTTGTAGCGTTCGCTGTTTCAATACGTACAGCGAATACGAGGCCCACCGTTCATCAGAAGAACACCTTCAGGTCAGTATTCGCTTTAAAACAGGTCCACCCGTAGCCGCCTCTCTCAGTGATCGTCTGTGAACGAATGAAGGAATGAATGAATAAAATACAGTATGCATGGAAGAAAGAATGAAAGAAAGAGTGAATGAACGAACGAATGAATGAATGAATGAGTTGGTCGTGTGGGTTATTCTTCCATTCTTTCAATTAGTGATCAATCATTGTTTCAATCAAAGAAGTTACCAATCGTTTGGGAATTAGTCGTCAATCAATCACAAATTCTGGCTATTAGTCAATTATGCTTTTACCAAAATTACCTTGACCTAGAAATTGACCCTCTGTAGAATCGATTACCTTGACCTAGAAATTGACCTGTTAAAGAATTAATGACCTTCACATAGAAATCGACCTTTTGTAGCATCAGTTTCCTGGACAAAGCATTTAACCCATTGTAGATTCAATGATCATGACCTTGACCTAGAAATTGACCTTTTGCTGAATCGATGACCTTGACCTAGAAATTGACCTTTTGCTGAATCGATGACCTTGACCTAGAAATTGATCTTTTTTCTGAATCGATGACCTTGACCTAGAAATTGACCTTTTGCTGAATCGATGACCTTGACCTAGAAATTGACCTTTTGCTCAATCGATGACCTTGACGCAGCAATTTACCTTTTGTAGAAGCGCACCGAACAGCAAAATCAGATTGACGCTGACAACCGGAAGAAGCTGGGACTTCCGGAGAACAAGATCGTCATCATTCGAAATCCAGACGGCAAAGAACAGGAAGAAGAACTGGCAAAACTCGGGCGACTACGCAAGATGGCGCGCGACCGGGACCGGATATCCGTCGCAGAGGAAGAGAAGCAGGAAGAAGAGCAGCAGAGACCGAATGGAAACAATCTCGAAGAGACGGAACTAGACGTACGTTCATCCGCCAGCAAAGACGGAAAGAATTCACCGGAGCGGAACGCAGGAGTAACAAACAGACCGGGAAAGAAGTCAGGCGGAACGTCGGCGGTAGTGTCACCGTTGAGAGGTTGCTATGGCGACCAAAGAGGTGACGTCGTCATCGATTTGACTGGAAAATCGGAGGAAGAGGGTGGAAAGCGGCAGGAAGATCAGAATGGGAATGTGGAGAAGGTTGCTGCCGAGGACAAAGATGATGTCACGGTAAGCGCATGCATGCCTTCTTGTTCTTGCAGCTTATTTCTCGCTGTATAAATTTGCCATTACTAGTCTGCTGCTCATTATGTTAATGGTGATGACGATAAGTGTTTGATTGATTGATTGATCAATCGATTCGTCGACTGATTGACTGACTAACTGATTGACTAAATGATTTATTGATTGACTGATCAACTCTGACTGTTTCATTGTGATTGTTTTTCGCAGCGGGTGACAAACCACACTCTGGTGACATCAACAACTGCCGACAAAGCAGCGAAAGATGATTGTTTAGGTATGATACTCATGCAACCTGTAGCTGTTCCGTTCTGAAGATTAGCCTCAAGGGCGCTAGGTTGCTTAGCCGCACTCAGAGCTATTCTGAACTAAGCACCTTATTGGCCTTAAATAACACAAAAGGTAATATGCTTTTAATTAAAAAATAACGCTATTGTTTCTAGTTGAATATAGAATACGTGATTCCTAGCTGAGGAATTTGTTTTGAAAACCTGTTGTTTTTAGAGATCAGGAGAAATGTTTTCGTTTTAAACTAATTGCGAAACAACATATGAATGACTAATGCAGTAATTGTGGTAGTGAAAATGGTAGTAATAATAATAATATTAGTGGTTGTAGTAGTAGTAAGTAGTAGTAGTAGTAGTAGCAGCAGCAGCAGCAGCAGCAGTAGTAGTAGTAGTAGTAGTAGCAGTATTAGTAAGTGGTAGAAGTGGGACCGTTAGTTGGATGTGCCTGGTTGTAATTAAGTCGCGCGTGAAGGGTTTTCTGTTTCCAGAAGGGAGTAACTAAGGAAGCATTAGTTGATTGGAACTGGAAGCAACGATGTCAACGGTAATTCATCTTCTGAAGGAACGAACTCAAAGAAATTAACTGCAAAATGGAAGTGGCATAATGATATGCAATGTAATGTAAGTCTTCTAAATTTCTCAGCGCCACACAAAAGTCACGTCAGGGAGACCAGCTCATATACCGGCGCTATATCAAATCAAGTCCGCAATAGCCAGGTTGTTTTGTCCTTTCCGGTGCCAGGTCAGAGTCCGGGGAGGTCAAGCCGAGGAGACAGCATAGTGTTACGTGGAAATCGTTGGTGATTGTGGGGTGGGCTAAGGAATTTTAGATCAATTAGTCAAGGTAGTCATATGAGATGCTCTGTTTACAGGTCGTGAATGGGTCGTACCAGTGACTGGGTTCTTCTGCAAAGTCTGCCTCAAATTCTTCAGCGCCAACTCAGGCGAATCGGACGTTCTGGCTCACTGCACGTCCGCAAGACATCGCGACAACTACCATGTAATCAAAGTTCTTACAGTATAACATACCAATCCTTAACCATACCATTCCACACCACATAGAATACCATGCAATATTATACCGCATCACGTGTTACCAATCACACATCGTTGTATTAATGATTGTAATTCATTGAGAACAGATCTGCCTGTAACTGCCTGCATCTGTGTGCATCTTTCTGAATATCTGTGCGTCTGTCTGAATCTGTGTGCATCTTTCTGAATATCTGTGCGTCTGTCTGAATCTGTGTGCATCTTTCTGAAAATCTGTGCGTCTGTCTGAATCTGTGTGCATCTTTCTGAATATCTGTGCGTCTGTCTGAATCTGTGTGCATCTTTCTGAATATCTGTGTGCATCCGCCCGAGACTGTCTGAATCTCTTTTCACGCTCAGATGGCACAATTCGTAACCAAAACAGCTGTGAGCCTTTTAAATAAATACTGTTTAGATCAGATCTGTCTCATTTTGTCTCAACCTGTTTCAATCTGTCTTCAGATTGAGATATACAGAATCTCTATCTGTCGCAATCAGCTTCAGTCTGTCACAGTCTGTCACAGTCTGTCTCAATCTGTCACAATCTCAATTTGTCTCAATCAATCAGTCTAAGTCTGTCTCAATCTGTCTCAGTGTGTCTCAATATGTCTCAGTCTATCTCAGTCTGCCTCCATATATCTCAGTCTGTCTCATTATTTCTCAATCTGTCTCAATCTGTCTCAATCTGGCTCAATCTGTCTCAGTCTGTCTCAATCTGTCTCAGTCTGTCTCAATCCGTTTATGTCGACAGGTCGGGTCTGTCTGCCTGCGTAACAACTAGTCAGTGAGTTTGTGTCTGTCGTTCTGCTCTCAGTCTGATAAGACTCCTCTTATTATCCTCACAGGAACAGGTGCCAAAGGCCAAACGGAGCCAGGCTTCCTCCTCTTCCCCTTCCTCCTCCTTCTCGCCGCCATCCTCCTCCTCCTCCACTCTGGTCAGTCCGCCAAATGCTGGAAGATGTGGAATCGTCTACGATGAAAACAAACAAGTCAAGGAAATCATCATTTGGAAGACGACAAAGGAACAAAACTCATGATTCTGTGATCCAGTTTTTAGATAATAATAATAATAAAAATAGTTATGATTATATTTATAATAGTGATAATAATAATAAAGGAAGCGGTAGTAACAATGCCAATTATTATTATAATTAATGCTACTACTACTACTACTAATAATAATAATAATAATAATAAAAATAAATAAATAAATAAATGAAAGCAGCGGTTTATTTATCTTGATATGTAAATCTCTCAATAAACACCCATAAATCTAAATCTACCGATGTTATATATTCATCAACCGCGTTAACTCGTAAGACCCGTTTTCACCTGACTCATACACTCCCTTTAACTGTAACACGATCGATTTTTGTACAAGAGATCCAAACTAATAAAAAAATATATAATGCTAAATAATGATAATTATAATTAGTCTTAGCTTTGTCCCCATTGCACTCGAAACTCTAGGCCCCATCAACAGACCTGGTCATGAATTCATCACAGAGTTAGGCCGGCGACTGACAACGATGTCGGGGGAGGGGGAGCACACTGGTGACTATACACTTGTTCCAGCGCCTTTCTATATATATATGCACTCAACCATTTAACCCCGTCGCGTTTCGAAGCACTTTTGCACAAGTAATCGGGAACGAGGACCACTAACTCTGGAACATAAAACCTCTGAGCGTAGTAAGAGCCTGAGGGATCAGTTCTACCTCGGGTGAAAAAATAATAATAGTAATAGCCAGGGCTGTAGTCGAGGGTATACGCGGGTATACAGCGTGTACTCACCTCTAGAGACCGTATAATCACCTCACAAAATATTTATATTTATTTATATTAAAATACTGTTGTGCATACCAGGGTCTGTTTTAAGGAAAATTTATCACTGCACGTGGCGAGCGCCGTAGCGCGAGTCTATAATATTTTATTTGGTGTCTGCCACTGTTTGGGGCCCTCGTCAGAGGTCAGCTGATGATATTTTTAAAGAGCAATTCTGCATGTATTTTGTTGTGTTTTCACAACAACCTTTAACAGTGGAGGGGATACGCCATGCATCGGCCCCCACTTTTTGAAGAAACCTCAAAAAGGTCATAAAATGTTTTTTTTAAAACTTTTTTTCACCAGATCAGTTCACGGCGATAAAATATTTTACCTCTTTTCTGACCAGATCAGTTCAAAACTCTTTTTTGACCAGATCAGTTCAAAAATGTCCCCCTCACCTGTCAAACAAGATCGCCCCCACTGTCCGCAGAATAGTGTGCCTAAAGGCCTCCACCGCGGCGGTGCACTGGGCCTCCACCCAAGTTAAGACGGCTCTGACTTGTGTTTTGTCCACTGAACCATCAAGTCGCAAAGATAGAGCTCTGGATTTCAGCAGTCGGGCAAGAACATCCTGCCGATGTGCGTCCGCAATACATGTAAGAAATTTACTGTGCCACTTCGGAGTAACGTATTGCAGGTCAAATACAGGCTGACTGGGTTTATTACAATCTGGACTGTTGTAACAAAAGTTAGCTGCCTTCCGTGTTGCGACTATTCTTGATGGCCAGCTGTTTGCAGATAATGTGAGCTTTTTTTCCATCATTGTCACCTTTTGTTTTGTTTAATAATAAAAAATCATAAATAATTATTATGAAATACAGTTCACTGCACAAACACCATTTCATCAGTGCACTTTTCAATTTATCGCTGCACATTTTGTGCTTCATTGCACGTTAAAACAAACCCTGGCGCATACCCACAAAATACTGTAGTGTATACTCGCTTCTAATTTGTTTCGGAAAACTAACCGGTAGCGTGTACTCACCTCTAATTTTACCACTACAGCCCTAGTAATAGTAATAGTAATAGTAATAATAGTAGTAGTAATAATAATAATAATAATAATAATAATAATAATAATAATAATAATAATAAAAACGAAATAGGGCCTACGAGAAACGAGATACACCTTCGTGCCGATCGCCGTGGAGACATTGGGCCCTACCAACAAAGAAGGTCTCGCCTTTGTTTCTGAAATCGGCCGCCGATTGACGGCAATCACTGGCGAGGCCCGCGAGACAACCTTTCTCTTCCAGAACATTTCAATAACAATTCAACGATTCAATGCCGTTGCATTCCAGGGCACCTTGTCAGGACTACCCGGGATCGAGGACCAGCGGGCCCATCCAAGCTGGATCTAACTATACAATCTTGAAGAAAACGTTGCAAATTCGAGACAATAATAATAATAATAATAATAATAATAATAATAATAATAATAATAATAATAATAATAATAAAGACAGAGGTAAATTTATCCAATTTATGCATCGATCTCCATAGACACCCATTAAATAAAAGCCACAGAAGCTATATCTTCATCGACCGCGTTAAATCGTGAGATTCAGATCTAGACCTTGTGCTTTTTAACTGCTACACGATTTCTCTAAAAGAGATCGAATAATAATGAATAATGATAACGATTATAATGATAAAAAGAGGGAATAGAGCGTTACCTTTCGTTCAACGCTGCTACATCTCTGATTCATTCATTCAGTCTGACGCGATTGACTCATATTAACTGAACATATGCAAGAAAGGCTGCACTGGCTTCCCATTGGGGAACGAATTCGATTCAATATCCTCCTACTTGTAGGAATCGATTTATCTGGTACTAGACTGGTATACGTCAAAGAGCTCTTCTGTCCACGGAGATTTTCAGGTTCTTCGCTTCCGTACATCAGTGCAGTGGCGTAGCTAGGATATTTTGCGCCCGGGGACGACCTATGAATTTGGCGCCCCCCGTTTTACTATTTCACATATTCCACATAATCGAATGGAAATTTTAATTTTTTTAATGAAATAAAATATGAAAAATACAGACAGTACATGCATGTTTCCCCTTAGTGCTCAATGGGGCGCCAAAATCATACCTAAGAACTTATTTGTAAGTAATGAGGATATAATTGGATATATTTGGGGCGCTAAAATTAAATCTTATGCATTCATTTGTGAAAAATTAGTTAAAACTGCATCAAAATTAAGAGTAAAATTATTTATCTTAACCCCCATTTTGGCGCCCCCTTCCCTTGGCCCCCGGGGACACATGTACCCCCTGCCCCCCCCCCCCCCAGCTACGCCACTGCATCAGTGCGAATTCATCTGCGTTCGTAGTTCATCGGATCTTCTTCTTCCTCTTTGAACAATCTTCCTTTAGATAAATGCCTACTGTTTCAATCAGCTCAACACGTCATTTCCGGTTTAGATCAGTTATGTAGCCAGACCAGCAATTAAGGCAGGAGGATCGAACCCGTGCGCGTCACAGGCCGAGCACTCTATTCATTCGGCTACAGTTCCATCACGGCATATATATATATATATATATATATATATATATATATTATATATATATATATATATATTATATATATATATATACACGAACACACGAACACTGGACGAGAAAGTGAAGTGAGGAAACCTATCAGACAGGAGCACGAAATCAAGCTTTTGAAGCTTCTGAGGAGTGCCAAACCAGATGAATTGAGTTTTGGAAGAGTTTAGAGAAAGGCGGTTTGAAGACATCCAGCAATGAAGATCTTGAGAGAGAACCTCAATGGAACCAGTTAGAAGCAGTTGAGCAGATGGAGGCCCATGGGCAAAAGCCTGAACATATAGATATATATGCCGAGGCTAAGAAAATGAAGTCGCTAACACTTCAGACCCATCGCTGCGTCTCGGGATTAGCTGAAGATATTCTTCTTCTTCTCCTCCTCCTCCTTCTCCTCCTCCTCTTTTTCTATCTCCTGCTCCAAGTTGCTTTGATGTTCGATAAACGAATAGCCTATTCATTCATTAATTCACTCATCCATTCCTCCTCATCCTCTTCTTCCTCTTCTTCTATACGAGCAATAGACGTACAGACGTACAGACGTACAGACAGACAGACAGACAGACAGACAGACAGACAGACAGACAGACAGACAGACAGACAGACAGACAGACAGACAGACGGAGGCAGACAAAGGCAGACAGGAGACAGATGTGTAAAAGCCAAGGCTTTTGCTCCTCTTATTCTTCTTCTCCTCATCTTTCTCAGTGGTCATCATGTCATTAATTAACCTTTAATTAACGACGCAGTTAATTATTCATCGAATCCACCATTTCGCTTGCATTAGTAGAAGCGCTGGTCAGTTTTTCGGACGCTTAAAGGACAGGAGATGAGGATGTAAGGAATGAGGATGGACGAACTGCTCCTCATTTCATCTATGTATGTATATATATATATATATTTATGTATACATACACACATAAATACATGCATACACACATGGAGGAAATACATGTATGTATATATATATGCATGCATGCATGTATGTGTGCATGATTGTATTTGTGTATGTATGTAGGTGGTGTGCATATGTATACATGTACGTGTGTCTGCATGGTTGCATCGTTATAAGTGTGTACGTATATAAGTGTGTATGCATGTGTGTAAGGTTTTACGTGCGTGTGTATGTGAGTATGTAAGTCTACAAGAAAGCATGTAATATATGGATGTATATATGTACTTAGGTAAGTATGAATGTATGTACCTATGCATCTGTGTCCCATATATTCATACATACGTATACGTTCATACATTCAGAGCATCGGTTGGATACCAGCGGCGTCAATTCGACATTAGCATCAGCACCAAGCACATCAGCAGCATCCGCATCCCAAGTGCCATCGACAACGTTGGCGAGTAGGATGGTGGTGATGATGGTGATGATGATCTTCGACAGACGTTGCTCTGCTTCTCTTTTGCCTCATTTGTCAGAGTTTCATCTGAGACTGGCGCTACATCATCATCTAAGTCGGTCGTCTAAAATAAGATTGTGGACAATAGAAGAAAGACGGCGCTACAGAAGTTGAATGTTGTAGACTGAACTGAGTTACAAATTCGGTCATTGGATTTCTTCTCAGAGGCAAGTACTTCTATATGCATACACACATTGAAATAAATACGCTCCTACATTATAAGTCGGTAACTTCTATTGCGCCGGTGTCTACTTCACAAAATGTCAACCGATGGCACACCAAACCCAAGCCATGATCAGGTCAAAATCCAGAAGATCAGTCCGTAAGACAGAGAGGTGGATAAGCAATTTGGAAGAGGTTTTACGTTGAGCATGAAATGACACAAGCGACTGAGCAGAGCGCACAGACACAGGGAGAGGGTTCCAAGAAGTAGGTCCAGCAACCGAAAAAACTCGTTCATCAAGAACAGTTCTTAATTTAGGTATGACCAGACAAAGACAATTAGATATATAATAATAATAATAATAATAATAATAATAATAATAATAATAATAATAATAATAATAATAATAAAGTAAAACCATCTGCGAAGACTAGCCATTCCAGAACAATGCCCCCCTAATTTTTGAACTCCCGAGGGATCATATGTACCTCGGGGGAAAAAAAAGAAAAAAATAATAATAATAATAACAGACAATTAATCTGCTCCTAAATAAGTTTTTTTCCAAATCCTGAGGTATCAATGATACCTCGCGTAAAAAATAATATTCTTTATTATTTCAAACCGACAGACGCAGTAAGATTACATTGAAACATGAAAGTACAATCAAGATCTTAATTAAACACACGGTTTGGCAGCCACGCAAGGCGCCGCCCTATACTGCCCTCATAAGAAAGAACTACGCATCTGCAAAAAGTTGATTTTGAGATAAATGCAAAAAACATAAATTGGTTGTTGCCAAGTAGATCCTATATTCATATTCATTTTTGCTTTTAACCAACATATGCAACAAAAAGCTACCATTTTTAGGGGGAAATGAATTTTAAATATTTTTTCTCATAAATATTTTAATTGTCAGTAAATGTGTTTTTACTTAGCTTCGAAGGCCGACGACAGAACCCAATAATTATTAAGAACAACGCATCTGTATAAAATCGTGTTTTAGTGTTGAACATCTCAACAATTGACTCATATTTCAGGTCAATTATATCAAACAACATAGGCGTAATTTGTGGGGGTAGGAGGGGTACGCGTATCCCCACCATTTTTTTACACGGGGGCAACGTACCCCCACTTTGTAAACAATGCCAATGAATATTTTATTATTGAGCCTTCTCAGAGATCGCAGTCTCCGCCCTGCTTCGTGTATGTAAGAAATTGGTATTCTCGCTTTTTAGACCAATATTACGCCTCTGGGGGTACTAGGGATATCCGTACCCCCAATTATTTTAAACAATGCCAATTAATATTTTATTATTGAGCCTTCCCAGAAATCGCAGTCTCTGCCTTGCTTCGTGTATGTAAGAAATTGGTATTCTCACTTTTTAGACCAATGTTACGCCTCTGGGGTACTAGGGGTATCCGTACCCCCAATTTTTTAAACAATGCCAATTAAAATTTTATTATTGAGCCTTTCCAGAAATCGCAGTCTCTGCCTTGCTTCGTGTATGTGACAAATTGGTACCCACTTTCTAGACCAAAGTTACGCCCCTTGGGGTACGAGTGGTACGCGTACCCCCTACTTTTTTTTACTGGGGTTACCGTACCCCTACTTTTTAAACAATGTCAATCAATATTTTATTATTGAGCCTTCCCAGAAATCGGAGTCTCTGCCTTGCTTCGTGTATGTAAGAAATTGGTATCCCACTTTTTAGACCAAAGTTACGCCCCTTGGAGTACCAGAAGTACGCGTGCCCCCTACTTTTTTTACTGGGGATACCATACCCCTACTTTTTAAACCATGCCAATCAATATTTCATTATTGAGCCTTCCCAGAAATCGGAGTCTGCCTCGCTTCTTGTATACATGTAAGAAATTGGTGCCACCACTTTTTAGACCAAAGTTACACCTCTATCAACCGTAATTTTAAAGATATGAAACCAGTTATATACAGCTTTAAAAATATTGATATCGCTTATATTTGATCATAATTATCCGACTATGAAAACAGTCTGGGATAGTGAACATGTCACAGGACAGATGAAGAAGAACCACACTTACTAATCTGCATCTTAGGTCCACAACCTCTGATGTCTTAATATCTTGAAAGAATTGTCTTCTATTTTCTGGCATCAGAACGGTCAGTTTAGAAATAATGTCATCTTTTTTCTGCCGGAGAATCCCTCTCACCATAGTTCTTGCATTTGGGTTTTGGACGCCAAATTTGCATATAGGCCCTACGTGCAATTAAGATTATCTTTACTGCATGAACAATTATGTAAAGAAAATTCTTAACACCGCTCGTTACCCATTTTGCAAATGAAATGTTCATATGCTTTATCACATTATGATCTAGAGATCATAACAGCAGACTACAACTTAATGTTTTTCGGTGTAGAGTCACTATAGGCCTACATTTCTGTAATAGAAATATCTGATGGGAAGTACGCCTGTTTGGGCATGCTCCCGACGATAGTGTGATATGGTTGGATGAAATCAAACAATGTGTAATCGACTAAAAAACAGCCAGACGCATCCCACACCCTCTGTACTTATCCTCTCCATACATTTTATCATATCGTCTATCTGACTCTTTCAAGTTAAATCATATAACCCTCAACCCTGTAAGCCTACAAAACAATCTGGGTCTACCCAAATCTCCGAAATCAGATAAAATATGGAAATGCAAAATTGGTTGAATTCCAGAAAACAATATTCTGCCAAGCGCTCCAATCCTGAAAACTAGCATGGATTACCCGGCCAATATCCTGAATAGTACATTCGAAAATGTCTCTAAAAGTTAGATTTGCGCAAATAACTTTGTTGTAACTTGGAAAATAGATTTCGGAGATCCGACGAAATTCTGTTTCGGGAATTAGGGTGTCAGAAATTCGCTACGCACCCAAAACAATCACCCGTAGTCACAAACAAAGTCATGATAAATCATTCAAAAACATTTAAAACGTTTGAAATTACTATATTTATTGTTTCTCAAATTTCACTTAATCTCACGGCGTGATGAACCCGTAGTCACAAACAAAGTCATGATAAATCATTCAAAAACATTTAAAACGTTTGAAATTACTATATTTATTGTTTCTCAAATTTCACTTAATCTCACGGCGTGATGAATGATGAAAACCACCAAGACGGGCTAAAATTAGAGTAGCTTAGATTCGTAAACTTAAACGTAAACATTGTCGGAAAGTAGTGACTGCGCATGCGCTTGGACACGGATCTGCAGAAACCGCTCTCTGTTACTAGCAAAAAACCACGCATGTGAGATGCGTAGTTCTTACTTAGTATTTGATACGAAGTGTGCAGATACGTGGTATTAACAGACGCTGGATCTCTATGATCGCATCAAGATAGGAGGTTCTTACTTCCTACCAAGGTGTAAGACCACTAATACATGCAGAAACTGCATCTAACTCAAAACGGCCAAATTTTCAGTTACGTGGTTCTTTCTTATGAGGGCAGTATAGAGGGGTTACGGGAGTCGATACGCGAATCTAATGCTCTTCTGGCCATGAGTGTTACCATTACTCTATTCCCCTCCCCATACACTCTGCCTCGTCGAATAATTATAAGTCTTGGGAATAAGAACTTAATTTTAATAATGTACTATATATAGCCAGCGTTCAATGTTTTATAAACTTTCAGCCATGATTGTGGATTACATTCATTACTGAACAGGAAGCCAATGCCAAGAAATAAACACAGAGGTTTTACATACCTACATTGATCTACAATTTTCTACATACATCTACATACACACGTACATACGTTTACATAGAAAGATACATACGCACATATCTGGATTCATGCATACATGCATATAATTATTATATATGTATGTATGCATGTATGCATGCACGTGTGTATGTATGAGAACACTTTATGTAACGCATTTTAAGTGACTCGCAAAGGCTTTGATATATAGGCATTAGGCATGCATGTCTAGAGTTCTGTGAGCGCTATAAAAATCTATGCTACATTACTTTCGATAGGATGAAATTGATCTCCACCGGACACACTTTTCTAATCGCTCAGCATCTTGCGCTATATAAACTTTCCTAGAATTAATTGAAACGGTCAGTCGACAGAGGCTTCGGATATCTTTCAATTACCTCGGGTGCTTTCCAATTCCACCGAAATCGGTCGTGACAAAAGCACCTGTTCCTCCTGTGACAAGACAAGTCAGTAAGTGTCATTGCCAGTGTCCCTGTGCTTGTCTGCCTCCGTCTGTCTTGGTCTGCCTGACCGTTAATTTGTTTCGGTCATCGAAGGAGGATTTTTATAGATGGATGGTCGCCTGTCTCAGCAGCTCTACAGCTGCTCATTCGGCTGATGAAGGTCGCGAGCAAAAGCTGATCAAGTGGAACTGATAACTGCGGAATTGAGGAGATTGGTGGTTGTCAAAGGATGGGGCGGATTGGAAAAAAAGATGAAGAGAGAAGAAGATGAGAAAAAGAAGAAGCAGAAGGAGAAGAAGAGATAAAGAAGAACAAGAACAAGAAGAGAACAGGAACAAGAAGAACAAGAACAAGAAGAACAAGAACAAGAAGAACAAGAACAAGAAGAACAAGAACAAGCAGAAGAAGAAGAAGAAGAAGAAGAAGAAGAAGAAGAAGAAGAAGAAGAAGAAGAAGAAGAAGAAGAAGAAGAAGAAGAAGAAGAAGAAGAAGAAGAAGAAGATGTAGGCCCTATGGAACTGAGTAAGGGCCAAAATGGAATCGGGGTTCGTTCATCCATTGGTTTCTTTCGTTCGCTGATTCAATCATTCATTCATTCATTCAGTCATGCAAGGCGTTGCTTAAAATAGCAACGTCAACGGCACCTTCTTTGGTTCGGAACATTGTCTTCGTTCTATCGCTAGAGGACACTAGTAGATGTTTTCGTTCTAGTTGCTGTTTAACGACGCTGTGATTTAATATAGCACCGATGGAAGCGTTTTAAAGGTGTTTAAAGATTGCGTTCACAATAACAGATAATCATGTCTAGTTATACACCAATTACTAAAGTATACGTTTAAAATATTCAATAGTTCGATCCAATGACATTTATGACTTTGGAATATTCCGCCCCATTCAGTTTGGTGTCTGTCAAATCTTTGATATAATTCGGTTCCTAACTTAGGACTCGAATCTCTTTCAACGAGTCTGTGAACTAAAGAAAGGAGTTGAATTGGGAGCGAATTCCAGCCTTGGACGAGCGACCGAAAGACTAAGAGTATACATTGCATTTGTTATGATGTCGGATCTCATTTACCGTTTGCCATAACTTTGGCCGAGCATACAATGAATTGGACGGAACAGCACTTGGACTAGCACCAAGGGAGCAATGGAACTGATAAATGCCCGACGACATTGGAGATAATTGATTCGTACACATAGCCGCCAAATGGCTAGGGTCAGGACCTGATGATGATGATGATGACGACGACGACGACGACGACGACGATGATGATGATGATGATGATGATGATGATAATGATGATGATGATAACTTTGGAGAGGAGGTACTCTCAGAAAAGACAGGTAGGTAGATTTGGCTGATGAGACTGGCCTCTGAATTTGAGGAGATGGAAGGGTAACTAGGACCATAGCCGATCCCCCGCCCCCTACAACCCGGCCTCGCACCATTCTAAGAACGGAAATATTGCAGTTTTACTAACAAGACATACATACACGGGAAGGGCGTGCAGCAATCCTCTTTGACTTAGCACGAATCCTGCTATATAGGATTTCTGAAAACGTTTGAATTTACCAGGACGCAGAGTTCGGTATACCTGTCTACAGTGTCTATAATAATAAATAATATAATAATTATATTCTTTATTATTTCAAACCGACAGACGCAGTAAGATTACATTGAAACATGAAAGTACAATCAATATCTTAATTAAACACACGATTTGGCAGCCATTGAGCCGCCCTAGAGGGGGGTTACGGGAGTCGATCCGCGTACCTTATGCTCTCCTGGCCATGAGTGTTACCACTACTCTATCCCCCTCCCCATATACTTTGGGGCATAAGCACAAATTGGAGGCAAGGATGTCGGCTATGAAGTTGCTGTAACTGATGAAAGAGCTTGTGGAAGGCGGCAGTAATGGCAGTGTTTTCAGAGAAAAGGATCTGAAAGGAGAGATATTTCTAACGACATAACAACTGGCTCTGGTTATAAAAGATCAGGTGCATAAATTGGACGGAGGAGGAGACGTGCTGTATACGATGAAGGCAGAAAAGGAGATCGTGGAGTTTTCCCGAGCATCTACGCGTATAATGAGGTCGCATCTTCTTCTCTTTTTCACTATAAGTTCAGAAGGAGACGAAACAAGATTCAGTTAAAGCATTAGCTGATATGAAACGGAGGAAGGATGGTATAGTCCTATAGTTAACTAAGATGAGGTGTAGATCTCTAAGCCTCAGGATAGCTATGACGCTTTCGTAAGAAGACTGTGATGTTGGACTTGGTCAATGGGAGCGAACAACTTTCATGTATGATTTGCGAAGGAGGAAACTCCTCCACCAAGATTACTGATTTAGAAAAGAGCAGGTTGGTGGAGGCAGACCTGTACGAAAGAATGTAGAAGCTGTCTCAATCTAAGTTTATTCAAGATCTGTCTTCGTGGAGCCACGAGAGGCATTTACCATCTCTTAAATGACGTCACATCGTTTACGTCACTGCGACTGAAACGTCATCGATAGCAGCGTCACATGAGGCGTTGTTTGTCCGGAAGTGTTTCGATGCGCCCAAAGCGTCTTCATCGTAGCCCAACAACTGCAGCCCAAGGCGTCTGAATTGAGCTGATTAGAGCAGACATCTCGATGGATGATGAAAGGAATATTGAGCCAAATGACTGAATGAGTTCGTTGAGCAAAGAACTCGCTCGAAGCTTTGTCTGTGCCGAGCACTCACTCAGCCACTGACAAAATGTCATCTCTCTTTTATATATACATATACTCGTATGCAAACATACAAAACCACATACATACATACATGAAATGAATTCCGAACATGATTTCTACCATCATCTCTGGATGAGAATCCAAATCTATCGGGCTATACGTGTCTGCGGGACTTCGCCAGTGGTGACTCTTCCTTCTACAGTCATCTAAGTACTGCTCCTTTATTGACTAATTTGTTGTCCTTTATGACTTACCATCAACTAGGCTGATGCAGTTAGTCAATGGTTTCGTCAGGCAAATTAACCCTGGAACTACCACTGGGGTCAAAATGACCCCAAACGATTTTGCATACCTCACCACTCCTACATAACATGCAGAATTTGTATGATTTTTCTTGACTTTGTAGATTTAGCCATTCTTTGTAAAATTCTGTAATATTAGTTCCACTTTCTCTCACCAGGTGGCGTTCATAACGATTTGAAACACTGACTACCACTGGGGTCATTTTGACCCCAAAAGTAAGATGCTAAATAGGAATCAAATATACCTTAAATTTTTCTAAGTGAAACTGTTAGAAATATATAAATATCAATGCTATTTGAGAAAAATTATCCAAGTTATGAAAGCAATAGAATTTATTATATATATATAACCAAGCGCGGACTGGATACGGCGGACCAAATGCTTCGCATGTACAAGGCGCTGGCCGATGGCAATATTTTACAACATGGTGCACATAAGTGCCCTCAATGCATCCATTGTATGGATTACACGCAATCCAGACTTGCAATTCAAGTCAAAGCACAGAAGAAGAATATTTCTCCTACAACTAGGAAAGGAGCTGGTCGGTCAGACTGCTGATGTGGAACACACATTGAAATAATCCGTCGATACAGTCGATATGACAACTGTCAGCTGAGAAAAGGGCTCCCTGTTTTATCTGTCCACAAGAGAGACAAGAAATCAAGTTCCACCTGCTTGGCATGTGAACATCTGCGTCCACTGCAAACCTTGACACTTATACTGTTACAATTCCTGTTAGTCTCTATGCGACTTGACATCATGCATAGCGTTGCAGTAATCCAGGACATGGAGTAAAAGGACCGTGCAGTTTTAGACACAATTATGAAAACAAGCTATTCCTACTTGAAAGGAAACAATTTGTCTTTTCATTTAACTTTTGTTGGTGCATCAAACCGATAAATGGTCTTGGTGTCATTTTGACCCCACTGGTAGTCAGTGGGTGCAAAATATTTTGGTAGTTCTAGGGTTAAAGGCGCTATGATAATGGTCTAGAAACATACGTACATTGTTTAACACAATTACATATTGTTACCTTATAGTACCTGACAACGTACAGGTGATCGAAGATGATTAGCATCGCCCTACTTCTTTATCCGAGGTTTAGACTGGCATCACCCGAATGTAAGGCAGTGACTGAATTCTGATCTTTCGTTCGAGGATTAACTTACTTCTTAATTTGGAGCTTCAATCTATTTCCTGTTGTATGATCTTCACAAAGAAGAATCTCTTAGAAAAATCAGATTTGAGTGGCAGTCTGTAATAATCTCTTGCTCTATGGCTCGCCTCCTTAGTCGATTAAAAATTTAATGAGGTAGGCAGGTGCGCATCAGTGACATGACGTCATTTGTACATCGGGATGGAAGGATATTTTCAGCAGCAGCACCAGAGGCAGGGAGATGATGAAGAAGAGGAGAACTTAGAAAAACTAGGATGAAGAAGTCGAGAAACAGGGAGAAGAAAGGTGGAGGTGGACAATGAAGAGGAGCAAGAAGAGGAAGTGGAAGAAGAGGAGTCGAGAAGAAGGGAAAAAGGGAATGGGAAGGAGGAGGATGAAGAAGAGGAAGAGTAGGAGGACAAGAAGGAAGAGGAGCAGGACGGACGGAGAAGAAAAAGAGGGAAAACAGGAAGAGAAAGACAAAACTTATTCAGGAAGACAAATGAGGAGGAGGAGGAGGAGTTGGATTAACGAGGCTGGATGAGAAAGAGGATGAGGAGGAGGAGGAGGAGAAGGAGAAGAAGAAGAAGGAGAAAAAGAAGAAGAGCAAGAACAAGAACAAGAAGAACAAGAACAAGAAGAACAAGAACAAGAAGAACAAGAATAAAGAAAAGAAGAAGAAGAAGAAGAAGAAGGAGAAGGAGAAGGAGAAGGAGAAGGAGAAGGAGAAGGAGAAGAAGAAGATGGCTATGAAGAAAAGCATTAATGCGACAGACGATATCTTCATTAGGAATAAGACAGACGACTTTTCTGAATCCATCCAAAACTAGAGATTGTTGTTATTCGATCCATGTCCATATTTTCACCAATCGACTTCATAAATAATTCACATGCTTCTTACGCGACGCAGCTTTTCATACGAAATCTAATTATAGTTGCAAATTTATATGACGCCAATCCAGAGAGAAGAGTTGCGCCACCTAGTAACTGAAGTAGGCCAATACCAATGTAATAGAAACCTGAGTTAAGATTATAGAGTTTGCTCCCAGGCCTTAACTCGTTTGTCATTGTGACAGGACCACGGTCCATGCGCAATATGTTCAATGATATCAATGCACACCTGTCATCACGAGTCTGTCATAGACACGCTAATTGTTAATTAATTATTTATTAATTAGTAACCTCTGTCGTGATGGTGTCTGATGCGCAAAACATGAACGATGGTGCAACATATCTGGAAAGACCTACAGACATACAACCATAAATACACAGACAGACAGACAGACAGACAGGCAGACAGACAGACAGACAGATACATAGAGAGAGAGAGACAGGCTGAGATGTTATCATTATTATTGCATGTATTTTCGTTTTCAATCTATGTTAGATTAAACTGGCAACCGTCAACATGTATTCAAAAAGTTAATATTGCACGAAATAAATTTATTATTTGCTTTTAATTAATTTTACCTGGACCAAGTTCTGTCTGTCTGTCTATCTGTCTGTCTGTCTGTCTGTCTGTCTGTCTGTCTGTCTGTCTGTCTGTCTGTCTGTCCATCTGTCAGTCTTTCTGTCTGAAAAGATGTCGATGTTTCTACTTAACGATACTGTGTCACAACAATAAGACCGTTCGACAGGGGCGTCAATCCCCCCCCCCCAAGTCACTGGAGCAACTTCCCCTCCCTCCTCTTCTTCCGCCCGCCCCTCTCCTTCCCCCTAAAATGGTGGCAAACACATTGACATATCTTTCCCCCCTATTTCGTAGATGGAGCATTTGCTCCAAGGTTTCTATGGTGTAGACGCCCCTGCCGCTCGAGCAATTCCGCTTGACCATTTCCGCTTGACCATTCCGCTTGACCATTTCCGCTTGACTATTTTTACTTGACCATTTCCGCTTGATAATTTCCGCTTGACCATTTCATCCTGAGCATTTGCTCTTGACCATTTTCGCTTGACCATTCCGCTTGACCATTTCCGCTTGACCATTTCATCTTGAGCATTTCCTCTTGAACATTTCCACTTGACCATTCTCGCTTGACCATTCCGCTTGACCATTTCCGCTTGGCCCTTTGCGCTTGACCATTTCCGCTTGACCATTTCCGCTGGCCAGTCTAAAAAATTCTGTCTGTTGGTCCATATACTCTATACAATATCTCTGCTTAAATATTTCATCAACATGTTGTTGTCACCGCCGATGAAACATCGTTATAACAGTCGTTAAAACACAATACTTGATACTGTGCATTGTTAGCAGTTTCTAATGTCTTTTTGAAGTGGCACGAAGGAGGCATTTCGAATCAGTGAGGAAGTGAAGGACGATGAGGAGGAAGAAAAAGAGGAGCAGGAGGAGGAAGAGAAGAAGAATGAGGGGAGGAGAGGTAGAGGAGAAGGAAGAGGAAGCGGACGAGTAAGAGGAGAAGGAGGAAAAAGAGGAGGAGGAAGAGGAAGAGGAGGAGAATGAGGGAGGAGAGGTAGAGGAGGAGGAAGAGGAAGAGGATGAGGAAGAGGAGGAGGAAGAGGACGAGGATGAAGAGGATCTTCGGTGAAATTTGACCGAATAATATGGCTCTTTGTTTTGTGGAGCCAAAGAGCTACTTTTTGGTAACAGTCTGTCTGTACAGTCTGTCTGTCTGTCTATCTATCTGTCTGTCTGTCTGTCTGTCTTGGCTTTCGTGTGCCATATGCGTCACCATTATTCCAACATCACTGCGAGAATTAAGGGATGGGTCGCTCCACTGGTGCGATACGTTGACTGCAGACGAACTCTCGTTTTCCTCATTAGGGTCGTGTTGTCTCTTAACCCTTTAAAGGGTAGAGGCAATATTATGTTTTCCTACTGGTCGATGTACTTAGAAGGCACAGGGTTAGGGTTAGTGCATGAATTAAACTACACAGCATGTGCATACAAACTATATATATATATATATATATATATATATATATATATATATATATATATATATATACCCATACGAGACCGATAAGCCAGACCAGGTTGTGAACCCGGTTTAGCCAGACATCGCCATTTTCCACAGAAATCGCGCACAAATTTTTGAGCACGCGATCTAGGTATAGTAGACTGTAGATACACGCTGAATTCATTTTCCAGGACGCGAGTTATATATACAATACGGGTTTGTCACCGTGGATAGCAATACATGTACAGTTTATGATGGGCGCTGTTGCAGCCAAGACATATACAGTTCATGACTGCGCATGGGTAGTCCAGACTTATACACATAAGTCACAGAAGTGTGGATGCCAGACACGAAACGGGTTTGTGCCCGTTGTTCGCCAGACACAATATCTAATGTTTACTTATAAATTATTGTTCCGGCATTCAGTTTATTTAGAACAATCTCGTAAGATATGGGTTGATTAGTATTGTTGCTTGTGGGTTCACAGTTTTTTTTGGGCATATTGGTCTTGCATTTCTATAGTGGTGATGCCATATTGTGTACGTAGCCTATAGCTATACATTTGATTTATTTATTCTGCTGCTTAGAGTTAATATTTGTGTATGTGTGGACTTATATATTATATATGCTACATGCATGTAGAATAGCCATTTATACTTAGTTGTGTTTATCTAGTAATAAGCAACAAATGCAAATGTAAATTGCTTTAACATTTTGCTCCATTAAACCCAGTTTTATTGGTTGTTCATTACAAGTACCATAAACTATACAATCGATTATTATTTTATACTTTACTGATTAGATTTATTAATTGTAACTGTTAATTTTAATTAACAATTTCCAATACACCATGCATGTGTCTAATGCGTGTGTCTAATGCATGATGGCACACCAAAACCATGCTGTAATCAAGTCAATATTCAGAAAATTTATTTTTGAAGCAACTGTAATTTCTTGTACAGTTTTATTAAACCCATTCTTACTCTTTGTTTATAATTTAATTAGTCATTCCTTCAACATGTGCTTTATTCATTTATTATTAAAGAAAATATAATAAATGAATGCCAGTTTCTAGCTTTATGAATATATATTACAATATTAAAATTGGCTACATCAATTTCATTATATTGCAACATACATTAACGTTTTAGATATAATACCCAGTTTTGTTGTATATTATCAACTATAATTATGTTACACAGTGGAGATATGCACCATTGCTCGGGAAACTTAGTTGTATGGTAATGGCACTTGATAACTGAAACACAAATACTTACACTATTTTAGCTAATAGTGTACACTATCTGACATCATTCAAAACCAAGCTTATAACTCATCTGTTCCAGCTTGCCTACCCACCGTATCTTGACTTCTGGATTATCGGATTTCGACATGACGTCTTGTTACGCCGTTGCCCACCCCCAGCCCTGGGTGCTAAGTCAGTCTGTTTAAATGGGGCGGGAACGCGTCTTCGCAAGTCCATGGAAGGAAGAACCTGTATTCCAGTGGGGTGACCTAATCCTTGAGCATCAACGGGATCTGCTGGGTTTCTACTCCAGCGGTTCCCTAGCTCATTGTAATTTAGCCTCGATTTCATTTGCAACCGTTCACTCCTTCTGAACGAGGGTGCAGGTGCACTGGCTCCCTCCTCGGAACTGACTCCGAGTGACTCCGAGTTATCCCTAACAACATTTGACTCTAAGTTTGGCACGAGTGGCAAGGACATGGCTGCCATAGGCAAAGCAATCACCCGAGGCGAATGATCCGGGGTTCGATTACGACTTGCGGAACCATGAGAAGAAGCCTCTTCTAGTCTTTCTAGGCGCTCTAGAAGTACAGTTTGATTATCTCTCATTTCTAGCTGACTGTCTCTCATTTCTAACTGGTTATCTCTCAGTTCTTCTAAATTAACAGCTAGGTTCACCTGGCTACCTCTAACATCAGCTAAGTTCTCACTCATACCTTCTAACTTTTGATCTAAGGCTCCCTGTCCAAAGGCTAAGTTTGACTGGCCTACTGCAAGGCTCTCTATTCTATCAACAACTGTTCCCATGCTTCCTATGAGCTGAGCCATAGCAGAAGAAGACCGAGACAGAGAAGAGTACGGGCGTAGGGCACGCTCCTGCCTATCACTAGGATCGGCCTCTAAATCCAGCGATCTCAAAGAGTTTAGTGACATCTTTAATATATTTAAATGTTCCGGAAATTAATGACAATCTAATGACATGAACAGTAGCACGATTTATATAATACTATTCTAACAACACTAAACCTTACACTTAAATCTACTTAGGTACAAACAAGCAATCATAATCATAATATAGTTTATATTCGAAATTGGTTAGTTACCCCAAATTTCACACGCGGGACAAGACTCCGGACAAAGTGCGTATATCCACGAGCACACGAAATAAGTCCACAGTATCCAGCATAGCAACAATTCCAGCGAAATAACTCAGCAACGATTATAATTATCATCCAACATACGATAACTCCAACTTCTAGTCACATCGGAACTACAAATCTTTAAACGAACGTGCGGCAACTTCACACACCATTGGCTCTCCAAGACTGCAAATGCATGGCGGTAGCGGCCGGTATTTATAGCAGAATTTGGCGCCAAACATACAATGCATCATTTATGGCGGGAAACTGCACAGGCAGCCGCCGCAGCAGTAGCTCTGCTGTTCGCGCCAAAAAGGTGACTCATCATCCAGGCTAAACCACAGACCGCAAATGGTGGGAAACTGCGACTATGATATCAGCAGCAGCAGCAGCAACCTATCATCAGCAGCTCTGCTGTCTCGGGCCACTCAGATGACTCATCATCCAGGCTAGCAACTACATGGAAAATTGGCGGGAAAACTCACCACAGGAAGACACAATTCCCTTCCAATAAAATAAATAATATATATATAAAATTAGCACTGTCACGTTTCCTAAAAAACGTCACAGTCTCTTTAATTACGATTTTACTTGAAGCGACCACCGATTATTTAATACAGTGATGGGCACTTTTAACTACTGTGGTTACTATCTACTAGTTATAACTACTTTCAAGTAGTTAGCAAGTAGTTATAACTATGTCTAGTAATAAGTAGTTACAAAGCAGTTAAACTATTAAATAAATGGTTACAAAGCAGTTAAACTATTAAATAAGTGGTTACAAAGCAGTTAAACTACTTCAATGCTATAACCAATAATCAGTGATGGGCAATAGTTAACTAAAAAGTTGCTAACTTTTAGTTTAACTAAAATTTTATAGTTAAGGAAGAAGTTTAACTAAAAAATAGTTTAGCTAAAACCATAGTTTAACTAAAAAAATTTAGTTGTTAACTAAAAAGTTTAACTTTAAAAATTAGCAATATGCAACTATTTTTCCACAGTGAACATTGAACATTGTCAGCAAAAAGACATTTTAACACTGCGTGGTTTTAGCATTAACAGCCTGTGTTTTCAAATTCATACACTACTTACAGTATACATGTAACTGTGTGCCAGAACAGTACACACTGCATAGTTTGAAGGTGAAATTGTCCTTGACGCTTTGCATTATTACAGTTCACTTAACGTCTTTTATTGTGAAATTGTGTGTCGTAAAAAGTTGGAAAAAAGTTGGAAAAAGTTTAACTACTTTTTTTTAGTTTAGTTAACTAATTTCCAAAATCAGTTGCCAACTTAAGTTAAACTATTTTTTTAGTTGGTAAATAGTTTTAGTTTAACTAACAAAAATAGTTTAGTGCCCATCACTGCCAATAATAATAATAACTGTATACTCCCTCTGCACTTAAACCTTTGGCTTAAAACACGAGAGTGCTGTGGCTTATAACAAGATAGTATTGTGACATTTTGCCTAAGGGATCATATCAAATAGGTATATAAAAACAATGGTAATTGACCATTGCTAGCACCATTAGTGTGAATAATTTTCTATAATGCTCATTAACTTTCTATAATACATGCAACATCAATCAAATATCTGTGTCATCATGAGATAACATGCAAAGTACATACAAGTACAGATAACAACCTAGGTATAAAAATTTTGTGATTTATTAGAATAAATATTATTTATCATTAACCTCCAAACGATGATCATGACATCAAAAACGATGCTAATCTTCATTAATTGCTGGCAAAAGTAAGTAAGTAAGTATACCTAATAATAGTAATAGTTGTACTGTAGCAATAGTAGTAGTAGTTGTAGTAGTAGTTGTAGTAGCAGTAGTAGCAGTAGTAGTAGTATTAGTAGCATTAATGATAACATAAGTAATAATAATAAATACAATAGTAGTAGTAGTAATAATAATAATAATAATAATTACTAACATAAATATTACAAATAGAAGTTGTGTGCATGTGCAACATAATAATTATTTCTATATTCACGTGAATATATTAAACAATATCTATAGTATATAAAATACTTTTCACCTGAACGAATAGCAAGCCCATTCTTAAATAATATAAAACTGCGTTATAGGTATCTTCTTGTAAACTTGATTATCAGTGTCCAAGAAAATATGGCTGTATAGAACTGCAAATTAAATAGTGTATTAATACAAATATTTTCGAAAGTAAAAGTGTATTTCATTCATTCAACTAACATTCTACTAAAGTATACTTGTAACACATATAATTATATATACAGGCTGTTTAGGATGGGCAAATAGGTAGTCCAGACTTTTAGGTTACTCACTGTTATTACCCAGACCTGAAATAGGTAGATGGCCGTTGTAAGCCCGACCTATATAAAATTGTTGAAACAGTATGCTAGACTAAACTTGGAATTGTTCTCATTGCTACACACTTAAATCTATACAGTTAATCTGTACAGTTAACAATTTGCAAGCTCTCTTTTTTATAATGTACCAAATTAGAAATGCCTGGTTCTAATAAACATTGATAATACTAAATTGTTCAATGGTCATCTTATACCAGTTACATTGCTGGGCCCAGATAGGTAAGTTGGTTAGAGCATAGGCTGCATCTCATGGTGGCTATTTCGGAGATTTAAATCTCGAGCTGGCACGGTCCATGCACAGGGACCCCTTAAATGGCGTGGCACCCTTTCAAACGGGCAGCGGTGTTGAAAGATCTCACCCAATCAATTCACTGAAAAATGAGAATTTTAACCGAGTCAGTGACAACTCCATTAATTTAATGTACTCCAGGAAGAGGAAAGAAGCTACGAACCGCAATGTAAAAGAATTACATATTGTAACTTGAATTCTTGTCACACATTACTATATATACAGGCTCTTTAGGTTGGGCAAATGGTTAGCTCAGACTTTTAGGTTACAGACCCATATAACCCAGACCTGAAATAGGTATATGACCTTATTAAGCCAGACACAATATATATATATATATATATATATATAATCTATGCATAGGACAATTTAATATTGTTGGTGTAAAACTTTAGATCCACACAGTTTTGAATTGGTAATTTGATACCAAAATGGAGAAGGATATGTTGCTCGCAGCAATATGATTGCTGATTGCATATGATTACAAACATTAGTGCATAGCAATGAGATTAAGGCAAATTCATTCTAGCATTTTTCTTCATAGATTATATATATTGTGTCTGGCTTAATAAGGTCATATACCTATTTCAGGTCTGGGTTATATGGGTCTGTAACCTAAAAGTCTGGGCTAACCATTTGCCCAACCTAAAGAGCCTGTATATATAGTAATGTGTGACAAGAATTCAAGTTACAATATGTAATTCTTTTACATTGCGGTTGGTAGCTTCTTTCCTCTTCCTGGAGTACATTAAATTAATGGAGTTGTCACTGACTCGGTTAAAATTCTCATTTTTCAGTGAATTGATTGGGTGAGATCTTTCAACACCGCTGCCCGTTTGAAAGGGTGCCACGCCATTTAAGGGGTCCCTGTGCATGGACCGTGCCAGCTCGAGATTTAAATCTCCGAAATAGCCACCATGAGATGCAGCCTATGCTCTAACCAACTTACCTATCTGGGCCCAGCAATGTAACTGGTATAAGATGACCATTGAACAATTTAGTATTATCAATGTTTATTAGAACCAGGCATTTCTAATTTGGTACATTATAAAAAAGAGAGCTTGCAAATTGTTAACTGTACAGATTAACTGTATAGATTTAAGTGTGTAGCAATGAGAACAATTCCAAGTTTAGTCTAGCATACTGTTTCAACAATTTTATATAGGTCGGGCTTACAACGGCCATCTACCTATTTCAGGTCTGGGTAATAACAGTGAGTAACCTAAAAGTCTGGACTACCTATTTGCCCATCCTAAACAGCCTGTATATATAATTATATGTGTTACAAGTATACTTTAGTAGAATGTTAGTTGAATGAATGAAATACACTTTCACTTTCGAAAATATTTGTATTAATACACTATTTAATTTGCAGTTCTATACAGCCATATTTTCTTGGACACTGATAATCAAGTTTATAAGAAGATACCTATAACACAGTTTTATATTATTTAAGAATGGGCTTGCTATTCGTCCAGGTGAAAAGTATTTTATATACTATAGATATTGTTTAATATATTCACGTGAAAATAGAAATAATTATTATGTTGCACATGCACACAACTTCTATTTGTAATATTTATGTTAGTAATTACTACTACTACTACTACTACTACTACTACTACTACTACTACTACTACTACTACTACTACTACTACTACTACTACTACTACTACTACTACTACTATTGTATTTATTATTATTATTTCTTTTATCATTAATGCTACTAATACTACTACTACTACTACTGCTACTACTGCTACTACTACTAATATTACTACAGTACAACTACCACTATTATTAGGAATTGGTTGATAAAGAATATACTTACTTACTTACTTTTGCAAGCAATTAATGAGGATTAGCATCGTTTTTGATGTCATGATCATCGTTTGGAGGTTAATGATAAATACTATTTATTCTAATAAATCACAAAACTTTGTATGCCTAGGATGTTATCTGTACTTGTATGTACTTCGCATGTTATCTCATGATGACATAGATATTTCATTGTTGTTGCATGTATTATAGAAAGTTAATGAGCATTATAGAAAATTATTCACACTAATGGTGCTAGCAATGGTCAGTTACCATTGTTTTTATATACCTGTTTGATAAAATTTGAAAAATTGTGCTTTGAGCAGTTTTATAGACATAATTCATAACATGTCTTTACATGAAGCTGTAAGCAACATGAGCTCAAGCAATACAACTGGAGAATTTTCAGAATAGTTCACAAGCTCACAGAAGTTTAAGTCAACAATTTGCTTCAATTTGAAAACAATTAAGTTTTTTTACACTATGCTAAATTAGAGCAAACTAATTGCTTTACAGCCTTGTGAGTGTTACTCCACAAAGAAAAGAGATAGATTGTCACAAATCGTGTCGTTATACAATCGACCAACTGAAATATAACAGAATATGCTTGTGGCACATTATAAATGCGTGTTTATTTATTGTTAGGCATACCTATGATATTTTTAGCACATCATAATCATGATTGTGCTCAATTCATTACCAACAATTTTTCCATGCCAATGTAGGTAGAATTCTGCAGAACACTGATGAAACTGTGTTGTCTTAACTCATCTGAAACTATTCATTTAGTTCTTTATCCTTATAGTTTTATAATAAACTGAGTGTATATTTCTGCTGCTGAAAGATTTTTTATCTGTATATTACGACGTCCTTGTAAATGTATTTGTTATGTTATGGTGCCCAAGAAATGGTCGTTATAATTTGTTTCTGCCTATAGTGCTTTCAATGCCTTAGACTTATTGGCAATGTCAGCTGTATTTTGTGCTTCCATTTTCATTCTTAACTTTCTAGAGTCTTAATTCTGGCTGCACCCATACTTTTCTTACAGGACAGCTTGTTATTCGTTCATTCAAAGCACAATAGTATCAGTTTTAAAATCTCAGCTGTGAGGCTCTCTCAATCGTGCCCCAGCTACGCATATGGTCTGGCATAACACTGAAATGTTCCTTTTGGTCTGGCTTCTTACGGTCAGTAACCTAAAGGTCGGGGATACCATTGTGATAATCCGATACAACATGTATATATAATTTATACAGTTACATGTGCAGCAGGGCATAAATTACGCTCGACTGCGTTGTGTTTTAATTTATTACATTGCAGTGTTCAAAAGTTTGTAGATTGTTTCATATACTAAGAAATAAATTTTATCTTTGTTTTGGAATCTATCTGTGTTACAATATTGCTGTAAAAGGATTAATATAGTTCGAAGCGATCGTCATTAAATTCTTTCCGAAAGTAAACAACGTCGCCATGACGTAATGGGAATACCGGCGCTATAAATAGAACAGCCCCGTAGGTCGTATCGCATTTGCACTTTTCAGCTTTAACATCACTATAAACTCTTATTAAAATAATCTGTCATGTTTTATAATTAAAACTAATTAATTATAAATTAATTATTATAATTACATGAGATATATTGACGACTTTTAGTTGCGTTTCCAAGATATATGTACGCCTTGATGAAACACGGGAGGCAACAACCTCAGCCAATCAGACAGGCGGAAATTTTGTCGCCAGATGGCTAAATATACAAAATTGTTGTGACGAGTAGGCCAGACCAGGGCAGAAATTGCCGTCGACGCGGCAGATATTCCAATGGAGTTGGAGCGGTCGGGGTTATGTAAGTGACCGTCATACTCGATTACAACAAGTGTTTTTGCATACGTTTCAAGACATTGTAAGGCATTTGAGCCCTATTGGGTAACCCCGACCGAACCCGGTCGGGGTTTCCCAAATCGGTCTGGTTTACACGGGTGATATTCCCATCAGGTCTGGCTTATCGGTCTGTTATGAGAGTATATATATATATATATATATATATATATATATATATATATATATATATATATATATATATATATATATATATATATATATATATATATATATATATATATATATATATATATATATATATTATAAAATGCATACGGCGACAAACTACAGATCACGGTAACGGCGGTCAAGCTTACAAGGTGGCTCTTTCATTAGGCGCAAATCACGTCGAAACCCACTCAACCGTAAAGGAGCTGGTGTTCCAGACAACATTCGTCTGTCATCAGTGGGAGTCCACATGCCGCAGCGCATAGATAAATATCGCAGGTGCCGGGCTTGCAGCACCCAGCTGAACAATAAACGGTCGAAGATTGCCTGTAGTGCGTGCGGTGTCGCTCTATGCATATACCCATGTTTCGCAGATTTTCATAAGTGAACTGCACTTGAAACACAACGAGGCCTGCCACTTAGTACGAAACCGTACTCTGTAATTTCCTATTGTTTTTACTAATGTTTCTTACATGATTGACAACAACACTGCTTTTTGGTTTCACTTGTTTCTAATTCGTTCATTTGGGCTTAGTGGGCAGTGGCGACAATGTTGCCACTACAAGTTTCGGCTTAGTGGGCAGTGGCGACAATGTTGCCACTACAAGTTTCGGCTTCATGGGCAGTGTCGAAAATGTTGCCACTACAAGTTTCGGCTTCATGGGTATAGGACACAATATTGCCATTTTTTTAAAAAGTCAACTTTTCCACATGACGAATATATTCCCTCTATATGGTTACTTAGCAGGCATATAATGTGTAATTATTATTGTTGTAACTGTTCAGGGCCATTATGCCCTTTAAAGGGTTAAAAGAGGAAAGAGAACAAACGAATCGTCTTTTTTCTCCAGAGGCAAGAGATGATGAAGCGCCTTTTGTTTTTAATAAAACATTCGACCCTTGAAGCAAAAGAGACGTCACGAGCAAGCCCTAACTTATATTCCGTGGAGATTAGCTGTTTATCTGTCCTGAGGCATGTTACTTCCTTCGTTGAGCTCTGGTTGCCAAAGGCTGTGAGCCACCAACGAAAGCAAAGTTTATGCCCTCAGCTCAATTGGCTCCTGTTAGGTCGCCTTTGCTCACTTACCTGCAAAGGAGGCTCCATATTCTAGTCTCTGTATCTGTCTATGTCTCTCTGTCTCTGTCTCTCCCTGTATCTGCCTGTCTCTCTCTCTGTCTGGCTGTCTCTCTCTGTTCTCCGTCTCTGTTGTCTCTCTGCGTCTCTCTCTGTCTGTTGGTCTGTCTCTCTCTTTGTCTCTCTGTGTCTCTCTGTTCTATCTGCATGTCTGTCTCTGTATGTCGGTGTCTCTCCCTCTCCGTTCTGTATCTCCCCGCCTGCCTGCCTGTTTATCTGTATGTCTGACCTCTCTCTCTCTCTCTCTCTCTCTCTCTCTCTCTCTCTCTCTCTCTCTCTCTCTCTCTCTCTCTCTCTCTCTCTCTCTCTCTCTCTCTGTCTCTCTGTCTCTCTGTCTCTCTGTCTCTCTTTCTCTCTGTCTCTCTGTCTCTGTCTCTGTCTGTCTCTGTCTGTCTCTGTCTCTGTCTCTGTCTGTCTCTGTCTCTGTCTCTCTGTCTCTCTGTGTCTCTCTCTCTGTATCTGACTGTCTCTCTCTCCTTTGGCAGTCATCTCTCTGTTCTCCGTCTCTCTGTTTGTCTCTCTGTGTCTCTCTCTGTCTTTTGGTCTGTCTGTCTCTTTGTGTCTCTCTGTTCTAACTCCCTGTCTGTCTCTGTCTGTCTGTGTCTCTCTCTGTTCTCTATCTCCCCGTCTGCCTTCCTAACTGTCTGCTTATCTGTCTGTCTGTCTGTTTGACCTCTCTCTCTCTCTCTCTCTCTCTCTCTCTCTCTCTCTCTCTCTCTCTCTCTCTCTCTCTCTCTCTCTCTCTCTCTCGCTCTCTCTCTCTTATCTGTCTGTCTGTCTGTCTGTCTGTCTGTCTGTGTGTCTCTCAGAGCGTGATGTTCATTACAGCGCAGAATCTTTCGCCATAATCCTTTTGAACATCGCCTCTTATTGCCTGACGTCTCGAACAAAACCTCGACAGCCTCACGTCGTCTCCGGTTCTTTAAGACTATGATCCCGAACTGTCTACACATAAAAGTCTCCCTCGAAGAATCTATTTCGGAAGAGAATGTCCGCCTGCGGTTCTGTTTAAAGTCTCCGAGGGAAAAAGATTCCATCCTACGTTGAAACAATATCTCCCCAGCGAGAATTTATTCCTGGAGAGATTTCCTTTAAAGTTAATGTCAGTGATAATTGTAAGCAGGTGGATTTTCTAAGTTTTTTTTCTAAGAGATTTAGTATTTAAAACTATATGTTACAATAATGACATAAGATTTGTGAGTGGAACTGAAAAGGAACGGGAGAGTTTATTTGAGGTGAGGAAACTCTGGTTTGAAGGAGACTTTCTTTGGGGAGACTTAATATTGTGACACCGGTCTCAGCGGCTGAAGTTTCATCGAGCATGTTGACACTTTGCCTTCTCGGAAAGAGGTCTCTACATCCGCGACAGTTCAAGATGTCACGGCATGACATGGAAAAACATTCTAGAACCATTCATCACGTTCTCTCGGACAGCATCCGCCGGTACATTGTGTGGGACAGGGTAGCCGTTTGGTTAGGGTACTCGCCTCGTAAGGCGGAGAGTACGGGTTCGATCCTCCTCCACTGAGACGGTTTTACTGTGTAGGGACTTTGAACAAGTCTTTCACTCACAATTGCTCAGCGCCATCGATTGATGCTTGGTCGTTAGGTAGTGGCGCTCATAT
>OY744615.1:48375085-48497585 GCA_963556255.1 Allolobophora icterica | reverse complement strand
TCCATCCATCCATTCCATCCATCCATCCATTCCATCCATCCATCCATCCATCCATCTATCTATCTATCTATCCATCAGTTCATTCATCGATGAACTTCGTTCATTCATTTGTTCGTTCGTTCATTTAATCATTTAGATGTTTTGTTTGATGTTTCAGCAACAATAATTCAGCCTACTACAGAATTATCGACCTATTCTCTATTTAATTAATATCACTCCGTTGTCACTCTTACTTCGTTGTCCGTTGTCACTCCTACTTCGTTGTCACTCCTACCCCGTTGTCACTCCTACTCCGTTATCACTCCTACTCCGTTGTCATTTCTGATTCGTTGTCATTCCTACTCAGCGTACTTATCCCCATCGTCAGAATGACAGACAAAGCAATGGTCTCCATGGCAACGTCGCACTATCCTCTTCTCCTAGACAACCAGACTGCATTCGCGCCATTCCCATCCTCCTCACCCTCCTCTTCGAACTTCTTCGAGACGTACTATTCTCAGGCCCGCCTCTTCCTCGAGGCATCTCTCGCGTTCCTCGCAGTCCTCCTCAACGTCGTTGCCTTGACAGCGATGCTCTGTGGTAGCAGCCGGCGACACCATCTCTCCCTCTACAACATCCTCTTCGTCAACCTATCGGTTGCCAACGTGTTGTCCTGTTGTCTATTCCTGCTCTCGAACAACGCTCTCGTCCTCCTCCAGCGCCTCGATCTCTACCACATCAACATCTGCCTCTTCTTCATCCACCTGTTGGCCGCCATCTTCCTCTCCTCCGGATTCAGCATCATCACCATCCTCACGATGTTCGCCTTCTCCATCATCCAGTACCTGGCCATCTGCCGTCCGCTCCTCCAGCTCCACGTCCTCCGTCGTAAGAACCTCTACGTCTTCGTCGCCTGCTCCTGGGTCCTGGCCTTCACCTTCGGACTCGTTCCCTACCTGGTGGCTCTCCTCGTTGCTCGCCAGAGACCGTGCGAGGAGTGGTTCATCAAGCTCATCCTCCGCATTTCCACAATCGAAACCAACACCTGTACGTTCATCGTCGGTCTCTTCTACCTGCTCATCGTTACAGCAAGTGCCCGGATCTACGCGAAAATCAGGTCGGGTCGCCGACTTATGACCCAGATACGCGCCGAACATGACCTCAGAGGGGAGAGACGCGCTTTCTTCACGATTCTCTTTCTTCTGTCGACGCTGACTTTTTTTCTCGTTCCCTACACCGTCGTACATCTGTTATCGCTCAACTTCACCGACAACCGACTCCTGCACAACCCCCTCATCATCTACTACATGAACATGCTCCCGTATCTCAAGTACATGACCGACCCGGTCATCTACGGACTGCGCATGCGCGAGCTGAAGGACGTCTGCACCGCCGTCAAGGTCACGTGCTGTCGCCGCTGCGGTTGCTATGACGACGACGCCCTGCCCTCGACGCCGACGCATTGCAGGTCACGTGCGACGACCTTCTCTCAGCAACGCCGCTCGTCCTTCGTGCTGACCTCGTTGAACCCGTAGAAACTAAACCGGAATGAGATGCCACTGCTACTTCCGGTTTGGAATCTGGGTCATCTCTCCACGCAGACTGAGAAAGGACAATCGCACCGCGTCTGAGTAGCTTTGAAACGTAAATGTAGAACCTTTCTCTCTCCTCTGAGAGTTTCTTGTAAAAGGAAATTGAAAATGTGTTAAGACGACATTCATTTCCGATTTTGGAAACGATTCGATACCCAAAAAGACTGTTACAAACGGGTAATATAGGAGACTCGTTTTCATTCATTTATTCAGCCAGTTAGTCATCCAGTCATTCACTCATTCATTCAGTGAGTCAGTTAATCGTTCGCTCAGTCATTCATTCATATAATCAGTCAGTCATTCATTCATTCATTTACTCATTCATTCAGTCAGTCATTCGCTCAGTCACTCAGTCAGTCATTCATTCATTCATTCAGTCAGTCAATCATTCCGTCATTCATTCATTTATTCATTCATTCGCTCAGTCAATTGTTCATTCATTCATTCATTCATTCATTCATTCATTCATTCATTCATTCATTCATTCATTCATTCATTCATTCATTCATTCATTCATTCATTCATTCATTCATTCATTCATTCATTCATTCATTCATTCATTCATTCATTGTTCCTTACTTCATTCGTTCGTTCGTGTTTAGTGTCTATCCGAGTCTGCGATGAAACGATTACGGAATCGTGTCTGCTAAGTGGACCACGGACAACTTATTCGCGCACATTCGCCTCGCGAGTCAGAATCAGATTTAATGATCTTGAGCGCATAAAAGTGTAATAATTAAAACAACTAATAAAAATTGCTACCGTGTGATTTTCTTCTTTAATTTGAGGAAATCAGTTCAATGAAAGTGGAAAAAAAGACCTCCGAGAGAGCGAGAGAGAGAGAGAGAGAGAGACAGAGAGACAGAGAGAGAGAGAGAGAGAGAGAGAGAGAGAGAGAGAGACAGACAGACAGACAGACAGACAGACAGACAGACAGACAGACAGACAGAGACGGAGATGAAAAGAGCTACCAAATTAGTGTTGAGTAATTTTCGTCGAATGCTATACTTCGTTGCTGGAATGATGTCACCCTAAATACCTAAATCATTTTCCTACAATTGGCTGCAATTTCAGTCAATTAGTTGCCGAGAATCCATAGAAAGGAGGCTGTTTTTAAAAACGATACCCTTCGCTCGCTTCATTAAGCTAATTCAGATAGGTTTCTTGCTTTTGAAAAAAGCTGCTGTTGAGGTTTAGGAAAGAAACGTTGAATACCGAATGAGATCTGTCGCCAGTCGCTGGCTTTCAGATCGCCGTCTCTTTCCGTAAGAATTGCTTGCGACAGATTCTCTGGATATCGTGGACTGCGAGGAAGGCAAATGGATGGTTGTTGGAAACTGGTGGAGTGGAAGGAGTCTATTCGGATTGATCAAGCAATGGAAGCTTTCCTATTTCGAGAATATAATGTGGAAGAGTGGAGATTGCATGGAGAGTAGGACTATCGAAGGTGCATTTTCAGGATGAAGAGCTCAAGGAAGATCTAAAATGATACGGATAAAACCAAGTCGTGGACTGATTTAACATTCGGTCAGGAATCGAGGGATACGAGAGAGAATCAGGTGGAACAAGGCTGTCCGTGGTTCAGATAATCCTCGGATCAGGGAGGGCTTAGAGACAAGAGAAGAGAAAAACAAGCAAAGAATTTTGTCACCCATTGTTTAAGTGAACAATGAACAAGAGTTGAATGACTGGGACACTTTGAGTCAAAATGAATTGAACAGAATTAAAGACACTAATAAAACTCACTTCACTTTAACAAAACCGGAAATACACAGTGTAAACAGCAGGTCACGTGTGGCCTAAGTTTGGGTCAGGTTAGGCTCAGTTCAAGATTTTATAGCGCAATATTTCCATTTCAAATAATTATATATTCAGAGTTAAGGACTCGCAACTCGCAAGCTTATTAAAAGTTATATCTAATAGGCTTCCAAAAATTAAACAGAGCACGACATTCGTATGTTATAAAAGCCATTCAGTCCAAGGCACCTGGCCTCAGTTTCATTCATTTTTCTCTAAGTTAGTTCTTTATTTTAATGAGAGCAACGTTCCTTGTAATCAACTGCAGTGTAGCGACTATTTCAGCACTACTTTAAGTTCTCAAAATAGTTATAGGCCTCTGTTTAAATCAGTGGTTTTCACATTTTTGAGAGAAACTGGTAGGTTCTGCCAGTTTGTCAACCAGCCGCGGTACCTCTAGAGCGGGGTCACGGTCACCCCCAGAGCAAGGTCACGGTCACCCCCAGAGCAAGGTCACGGTCACCCCCAGAGCAAGGTCACGGTCACCCCAGAGCAGGGTCACGGTCACCCCAGAGCAAGGTCACGGTCACCCCCAGAGCAGGGTCACCCCTAGAGCAGGGTCACGGTCACCACTAGAGCAGGGTCACGGTCACCCCTAGAGCAGGGTCACGGTCACCACTAGATCAGGGTCACGGTCACCCCTAGAGCAGGGTCACGGTCACCCCTGGAGCAGGGTCACGGTCACCCCTAGAGCAGGGTCTCGGCACCATTGTGTCTGGCAGCATCCAGGTTGGGAAACATTGGCGTATCTACATACACTAAACAATTGCTGTATCGCCTTTTGATTAACCGTCAAGGCTGATGGAGTCAGATTCAAATTCTCCATCAGCCGCATAATAAAACAGGATCTGATTAAACCATGTCTGAACGGATCTGATCTCCATTCTGACACCTCAGCTCTATTATGCAAAAAACAATTTCTGTCGACGTCAAAGGCCTTTATTGTCATAGGACGTCGATAAACGATTCCATCCATCCATTCTGACACCTGCAGGATCTTCCGGGTCAGCGCTGCACTGCCATACACAAATGGGGTCAAAAGTGAATATATCTCGCCCTATAGTGTCGGTGGAGAGTTCATATCACGGCGTCACAAAGACAGACGGGAACGGACAGGAAGACGGAGGAAGACAGAGATGGAGAGACAAAGAAAAACATAGACAATGACAGATTACATGATATACATGCACACGTATGTGTACAGTTGTATTCCATACACGTGTGTATGTATATTATATGCGTGAATATGTATGTATAATTATGCGCTTATGCGTATATAGATTATATATGTATATATGTGTTTGTAGGTGTAGGTGTATGTGTATCTGGGTGTTTGTGTGTGTATATGTGTATGTGTGCTTGTGTGTATGTGTATGTATGTATGTATTTTTGTATGTGTAGAAGTGTGTATGTATGTATGTATGTACCGTATGGTTGGAGTCGTATCTGCAGTTGCCACTGACACAATCAATCGGTTTATCTCCTTTGATCTCCGCGGAGGAAGATTCCTATTGTTAATTAGTGACATCAGTCACGTCATTGTCTAATTCACAAGGCATCAACCGATGGCACACCAAAACCAAGCCGTAATCAGGTCAACATCCAGAAGATCCGTCCGTAAAAAAGAGAGAGGCAGCCGATGGTGGATAAGCAACTTGACAAGGGAAGACTTAAGAGGAGTGACACGAAGGACTTAGAAGAACGGACAAACACAAAGACATAGACAGAGACACAGACAGAGACACAGACAAAGACACAGACAGAGAGAGTAGGATAATCGTCTGCACCTGAGTTCCACAATGAATGACAAATGACTCTTCTCGTCATTTATCTCCCAGTGACAGACAGACAGACAAACAGACAAACAGACAGACAGACAGACAGACAGAGCAAGGCAGACATATATGGAGACAGACAGATGCCTTGAATGACCAATGAAGCGGAGTTTAGAAACGTCATAAGCGTTGCTTCAGAGGCGAGGCTTTTGCCTGACAGTCTTCTAATCTCATCGGCCGAGATTGACGACCGTTCGTCGGCGCCTAAGTCTCCGAAGCCCTGTAAAAACCACAAGAATCAGTCAGTCACGTCGGCCGGTGACCACGGTCGGTGATGACGACCGCCCAGTAATCTCGACCTTTACGCCTTGCACTTTCGATCATCAGACATGCGTGCACGATTGCTTAGGGCAAGCTGCTAACGCACAGCTGGCTGGCTAATGACTTCTGGTTAGTTGAACGTAAACTCGCTAAACTCGCTGAGTGTGCCACTGTAGGGTTCTTGCGTGTTAGTCATGCGCGCAGTTGCAATACTTGACTTAACCGTCAAAGACCCAATTAGCTTCCATACGGATCGACTAATCTATTTATTGTAGCGACAGGTACAGATTTTTTAGTTCATGTAATATTGGCAATGTGTGCGAGCTTAAGTCTTCTACGTAATGTAAAGCAGATGTTGATGTAGACCTACATGTATTTTTCTATAGCAACCGTATGTAATGTAATGTAATCAAGGATTTATATAGCGCCTCTTCAAGTAAACTCATAAGATTTGCTCTCGAAGTAACGATGGAAAACCAGGATCGAACAAAATGGTTTCCAAGCGCTTACAGAATTATAGAGGTAAAGAAAGATGGAGAAGTTCATGTCGTAAGATGCTAAGTAACCTATTCCAAAAAGATGGACCGACTACAGCGAAGCTTCTGTGCTATACCGTTGATGTTCTGGTTGAAGGAACAACTAGGTCACCTGCGCAGCAGAGCGAAGAAATCTTCGACCAGGAATGGAAGCGACCGAGACACATAACTCTCTGAGATAAGATGGAACAAAGTCCACAATGCAATTACGCATAAGCATTAGGATCTTTACTCAATGCGTGTGTGCATCGGCTACGAGTGAAATTCTTCCCGCATAAAGCTGGATATATGCTGAAACCTATATATGCCTCCTATCAGACGGGCCGCAGCGTATGGTCTCGACCCTTTTGGACTGGATTCATCATGGAATTTCGCTTGCACGACGACTTTGCTCAATAGCGACCATTGACTGATCACTTGAGTATTTACAGTAGCGCTATATTATGAATCAAGACGCCTTTTTTTAATCCCTCCGAAACCCGCCTCAGCAGCTCCTCGCCGCTCCTCTCTCTGGTCGGTCTCTCTGGCCACCGAACTCGGAATTTCCTTGACCATCTCTGGACAACACCTTTGACTTGACGCAGCGCTCGTTAATAAGCCGGTGCTTGACGCCTAGCTTTAGAGTAGGGCGTTCGAAATGTGGAGTTTACGATAACGATTACCTAAAAAAGCGCCGAAGGAAAAGACCTTCCTTCTGTAGGAACCCGTTTAAGGGGAGGCTGAAGAGACACGTGCTTCTATCCGCTTTACGTCCATGACACGATTGAACTAGGAAACTTAAATGCCACCAGTGGAGGGAAACCGTTTTTTAACACGATTCATCGTTTACCCTTTCACTCAGTTTCACGTCTTCGCCATTTATGCAAGAGTGCATTAACGGTCGCAACAAACCGCTGCTTCCCAATACACGACATTAATTGACGAATAAATGCCTTCGAGGCGTTTTCATGGAAAGGTCGGTCGTAAGTGCTTTAACAGATGACTGAACAGGAAGGACTAACTATACTGTATACCATGTGACTATAGTTCAATGCAGGGGCGTCTACACCATAGAAACCTTGGAGCAAATGCTCCATCCAAGAAATAGGGGGAAGATCTGTCAGTGTGTGTGCCACCATTTTAGGGGGAAAGGAACGGGGAGGGGGGGACGTAGAGGGGAAAAGTGGACGTTGGTCCAGTGATTTAAGGGGGGTAGGTAGACGCCTCTGGTTCAATGATAAGCGTAGGTAGCAACCAGCTTATTCACGGGGTTTGCGTCGTATTAGAGAGTTTGTCCACGTGAAAGAACCAAGTCTTTTTGCCGTAGAAACCAGGAAGAGAAAGAGGCCAAGATCTGTTACATGAACACTTTTTCTATAACGATCATGTGGCCTCGACCCTGCTAATTTTTCAGTGAGATTCTTCACTACCGCTGCCCGTTTGAATGGGCGCCACGCCCTTTATGATCTCCCGTGTTTGGACCGTGCTAGGTCGAGATCCAAATCTCTGAAATAAACCAACATCGATATGCGAACCGACATCCTCACACACAGAGGTGCATGGGACGAACGCTGTTATCAATGTAGCTAATTATTAAGCTCAGTCTGGCTTCGTTCGGGACGAGAGAGATTGGAAGGCCGAGGATTAGATGGATCAGGTCAGAAATTCTTAAAGACGGAGGAGACTAAATTGGAATGGAAAACCTGAGTGGCGTTACCACTGTTTGCGTTTTGCTCTGGCAATAAAATTGGGCTGTTGAGGTGCAATTCCATCCGTTGTCACTTGTCGCTCGTATTAAAGAAAGTCAGTTACACAGTTTGAAACCAAGAAAATATTCGCACACATGCAATGTAGCAGTTCATTAGATCAGTCTTAGCGGACCGATCTTCTGGATATTGACCTGATTACGGATTGACTTTGGTGTGTCATCGGTTGATGCCTTGTTCATTCGACGCCTGCGCAACAGAAGTTACTAATTATTTTGATTAATTATCAGTGTCCTTCACGCATGAACATGTGCTTGCGGAATGACATCAAGCTTCGATGTCTGTTTGTTTGTGGGTCAATGTGGCCGAATGGTTAGAGCGCTCGCCTTGTAACGCGGAGAGTACGGGTTCGAGTCTCTTCCCCTTCAGTCGGTTACTGTGCATAGAGTAAGCCGTTCCCTCGCAATGGCTCAGCGCCATCGACTGTTCATTAGATAGTGGCGTTTAAATAGTACACAATAACAACTTCGCGCAAAAGAATCTTGGTCTATTTCGCTAAAATATGCAAAACAACTGATCGATGCCACCAGGTGTCAGCAGCCAACACATCCGCGACATCTCGTGACCAGCGATCTCACCGACAGAACATCACAGACCGAGCTGTGTTAACGCCCGCAAAAGCCCGGATGCTATTATGGAATCACGCATTGGACAGATGTAATTGACGCAGAAACAAAGATAAATGGTCCTTCGGCGCCACCTCAGTTGCGTGTCTTTCAATATGACCCTCCGTAGGAATGGCTTTGTTGGACCCAGCGTTAGGTTAGCGTCTGCCATAGCTATTCAGTTCAATACGATCTGCTATTATCTCGTGCAAGTCTCCATAAACACACTTGTACTCCTCTTCTGTAGAACCGTAATGCCATAGGATATTTAAAAACACATGTCTACATCAATCTCCAATGGATATATTATATACATAATTCATTCATTCTGATAATTTATATAGCGCATCTTCAGGAGACCCAATCGCGGACGCCTTCAAATTGCTTGGAGAGGAATTATTTGGAATTGACAGACACTGGAACCTGACAGGCAGGGGCGTCTACACCATAGAAACCTTGGAACAAATGCTCCATTCAAGAAATGGGGGATCGGAGATCTGTCAGTGTGTGTGCCACCATTTTAGAGGGGAGGAACGGGGAGGGGGAAGAAGAAGGGGAAAGGGACGTTGCTCAAATGACTTAGGGGGATAGACGCCCCTGCTGACAGGAATGTTCTTTGGGTGACTTTGGACCGAGTATAGTAGTCATCATAAACACAATGAGAGTCCGCTGTGGACTCAAAGACCATGACCTTCCTGCATTTATTCAGGAGGTCAATAGTCTCCATGATTTACAAAACAGTTGAAAACATACCTAATAATTATGTAACTGTTAGCATTTACGCTGACATTTGTAAGGCACCCAGAAATAGGTGCTATATAAAATCTCGTAACTACAGTTACAATTACGATAACGATTACAGTTACATTTACAATTACAATATTACAGATTGCACATGGATTAGACTTTCTATAATGTGACCAGTCAGAACTTGTTCAAACTTCAGCCCACCATATTTTGTTGTTGTTGGCTCTCCACCAAAAGTGCTGCTTTGTCTGCCCCTCTTTCTCTCTCATTCTGTCTCTGTCCCTGTCTCTGTCTCTCATTCTCTGTCATACACACAGACACACACATGCGCGCGCGCACACGCGCACACACACACACACACAAGAGAGAGAGAGACGGAGAGAGAGAGAGAGAGAGAGAGAGAGAGAGAGAGAGAGAGAGAGAGAGAGAGAGAGAGAGAGAGAGAGAGAGAGAGAAGAGAGAGAAAGAGAGAGACAGCGAGACAGACAGACAGACAGACAGCGAGACAGACAGACAGAGAGACAGAGACAGAGAGACAGACAGACAGAGAGATATTTTGAAAAATGAAAATAAAAACTAACATGCGCTTAAAAACTAACATGTGTTTTCCCTGAACGATAGATAACAAGCCATGCAATCCTTTGATGATCGACGCTCGGAAAGGCGATTATAATTCTCCTCTGAAGTCGAGGACTTCAACGTTGACGACCATAATTAGAAACTCCGCTTTTATGGTTTCTTTTTCCTACCAGTTGGCGAATCTCTGCGATAATAATGCCTCAGGAAGGAATTAAGAGAGTTCAGTTACGCGCTTAATCATCAACATCATCAAATTTCTATTTTTTGAACCACAAATTGAACCACATACACTCCTCAGTACTGCGGGTGAACTAACTGAACTAAAAGTCAAAGAGTTTCTTTAAGAATCGCCTTAAAGGTGGAGGGATTTGTCCCACTCTTCCCCCCGGGACCCACCCCTGCCAGCCGTGTTAGTGTGGGCCACGGTAGTTTAAGTTTTATTCTCAAACAATGTATGGAAGATCAATGGATGAATCCTGCCACCATCAGTGGGAGGGAAATTGATGACTCCTGCTAGGCTGCTACCGTCAGTGGAAGAGAGTTAGGCCCTGTCTATCTCCATCAATGTTAGAACCAAAGCGACTCTTAGTCTTAGTATAAAATGAAAAACGAGAATTGAAGGATCAGCGCACGAAACTGAAATTAATAGACATGAACTTTAAGTACCATTTTTTATCAATTATTTATTAAAAACAACGACTTTGAATAGAGATCTTTCAAAAAGTAAATTCGAAAGCCCTTCATGTCGACTCCGTTCATCCATTATACGACTCTAAATATTATTCTCAGAAGCGATAAGTGTCATAGTTAAATGCATTTTGACCAAATTGTGTACAGCGTCCATTTGTGTCACAACAAGTTTCAACTTTCTATCGTAGAGAAGACTGCATGCGTTGATCTAAAAGGCGTGTCTTTTGGGGAATCAAAATCGCAAGGTTTCTATAGAGCACTCAAAGACAGCCGAAACGCAGAAACAACCTCTTTCGCAGTCGCTCAGTCAAAACAAATTCGACAGGTGGTCATAAGGTCATGTCAGGTGGTTACGGTCATGTCGCCAGGTGGTCAAGGTCATGTCAGGTGGACTGAGGTGGTTAAGGTTATACCAGGTGGTCACGGTCAAATCAGGTGGTTAATTAGTCATGTCAGATGGTCAAGGTCATGTCAGGTGGTCAAGGTCATGTCAGATGGTCAAGGTCATGTCAGATGGTCAAGATCATGTCAGGTGGTTAATTAGTCATGTCGGCAGGTAGTCACGTGTGCAATTGTGCATGTGTGTTTGTGTGTACTCTTAAAACGGCATTTGCAATGTTGCTGCATATATTTACACTCCTATAAATTATATATATATATATATACATAAATTAATATATAAATGATATATATAATTATATATAGGTTAATGTCATAGTTACATATGCATACATATCATATATGTGGTATTTGTGTTATGCCTTTGATTCGAATGTCTTGTCTCCTTCTTCGTCGCTATCGATGAGTTCCATCCTCGACCCAGATCTCTCATCCATCGTCACGGCCCGTGTCTCCTTGGAAATCATTTCCACATCCACTTTCTCATCCATCCTTCCTTCCTCATCCGCCGCTCCTCCAGGGACCAGGACACCAACTTGACCTTGACCCGCTTGACCTCTAAATGGCAGTCCACCCGGTCTTGGATCGTTGTTCAGTTGTGAGGTTCTTGCTCCCACCCGCTTCGTCTTCTCGTCGAAGAATCCCGGCGGAGGAGGAAGGAGTGGCCCGTCGTCCAAACGACCTTGACCGCTGGCGAAGGTCATGTCCCCTGTGGGCCTCGACGACTTGACATTGACATCGGCCTTGACGAAGTGGGCTGGACTGGATCCGAGCAACCGATGACATCCTTTGTCTCGCTGTCCCTCGAGGTCTTTAGGGACAGGGAAGGCCATGGAGTGGCGGATCTTTGGTCGACAGTTTCGGTGGATCTTGTAGCAGCAGTAGATGAGGCAGGACCCACCATAGCAGACGAGGAACAGAGGAAGGACGATGTAGAGGGCGATCGCTGAATGTCCTCCGTCCGATCCAACAGGAACGTAGGTGACCTCTGAACCCAAGGCAAGCTCATGTCAGTCGAGACAAGAGAGGAAGAGTCAAGGTAAGATAATGCATGGGAAGGTAAATATAAGGTAAAGTGAGGTAAGCAAGATAAGCCGAGATCAGTGTGATTCTCGTTAACGTTAACGATAACGAAAATGTTCGTTAACGAACAAAAAATGATTTCGTTAACGATAACTATAACTATAACTAAAAAATATCATTAACTATAACTATAACTATAACGAAAATAACACTAACGAAAATTCATTGCTATTTTCGTTAATACGATAAAAAAAAGTGCAATATCAACTAACGTGAGAACGTGAAAATACAGCCTTTAACGAAAGCAAAATGATTCCTATGTTCGCCTTGGATGTCGGTGAATATGGAGCGCTGTGTATTCATGAAGCTGAATGCACCCATTCGTCAAAGCTCTAAGCAAATTATTGTGTAACGCGTCTTCATAATTCAGTGTGATTTTCATTAACGATAACGGTAACGAAAATGTTTTCGTTAACGAAAGCAAAATGATTTAGTTAACGATAACTATAACTGTAACTAAAAAATAATATTAACTATAACTGTAACTATAACTAAAATGAAAAACCATTAACTATAACTGTAACTGTAACTAAAATAAAATCTGTAAGGAGAATCACATTGGCCGAGATAGCACAAGGTATGGTCAGACAAATAAAACTAAGGTGATAAGGTGAAGTGGCGCAATGCGAGACAAGGTCAGACAGGGACACATACATACACGCATACATTCATACATACATCCAATAGCGTACATGCATTGATGGACACACTTACACACTTACACACACACACACACACACACACACACACACACACACACACACACACACACACACACACACACACACACACACACACACACACACACACACACACACACACACACACACACACACACACACACACACACACACACACACACACACACACACACACACACACACACACACACACACACACACACACACACACACACCTGCACACACACACACACCTGCACACGTACAAACACACACACACACACACACACACCTGCACACGTACAAACACACACAGAAGCACACACACATACACAGACACACACACATTTATAGCGATGACACGTGACCCTGACCTTTGCGCGGAAGGCTCCTGCAGACGTAGGAGAAGGGAACGTTGCACGGCGCCGTCTCCATGGCAACGGACGCGACGTCGAGCAGAACGCAGTCGCTCTGCACTTCCTCGAGTTTCCATAGGAACAGACCTAGACGAAGCCATCCATCCGTAGTATCCGATTATATCGGTTCCACTTCGACCGAATCCGATTAGAGTTAATTAAATCAATCGGAACAAAATGTGTTTTATTATTAATTCTTATGTAAAGCTGGATCCACATTCCTCGACTACGCTGTTGCTATGGACAGTTACACCTAACAACGCCCCTATGATTGGTGATTACGACTTGGTTTTGGTGTGTCATCGGTTGATGCCTTTGTGCATCACACACGGGCGCTATATAAGTTGATAATTAATGATAATTACATCGTAGACAGAGCAGAGGAAGCCATACTTTTAAACTGATCCATACTGATACTGATTCGAGAGATACATACTGCTGTCTTTGCTGCCGTACTTGGGCGATCTGGGGTCAACCCAGTCAAAGGCCTGCGTCTGATCTGACCGTCTCATTCCTATCCACACCTTCGTCTGGCTACAATGGAATGGAACGACGGATATCGAAGGAAGGAAGGAAGGAGGGAAGGAAGGAAGGAAGGAAAGAAGGAAGGAAGGAAGGAAGGAAGGAAGGAAGGAAGAAAGGAAGGAAGGAAAGAAGGAAGGAAGGAAGGAAGGAAGGAAGGAAGGAAGGAAGGAAGGAAGGAAGGAAGAAAGGAAGGAAGGAAAGAAGGAAGGAAAGGATGGAAGGAAAGAAAGAAAGAAGGAAGGAAGGAAGGAAAGAAAGAAGGGAAAACAGAGAAGAAAGGAATGATCTAGTGTAGAACGTAAGGAAAGAAGGTAGAACGGAAGGCATGAAAAAGGAAGCAAGGATGGAGGAAAGGAAGGCAGGAAAGAGAGGAAAAGAGGAATGAATGAAGGAACGATGAGCGACGGACGGTTGGAAGGAAGGAAGGAAGCGACGAACGAATTAAGAAGAAGAAGAAGAACGTTAAGAACGGAAAGAAGAGAGGTGAAGAAGGAGAGCAGCCCCGAGGCAGCCTTTGGTATGAAGAGTTAGGGGCTTCATTTTGTTAGCGTCGGCATATGATGGTGGGTGCCCAGTCCTCTCCCTCGCCGCCTCGTCTTCTCATCGACAATCAACGGTTAGTGTACTCATTATAGCTGAGTTGGCTATGGGGCGCAAAAGTGGAGCAGAAATCTCGAAGCAAATTTTTGCCCTGGCGGGAATTTGAACCCTCGAACTCTAGGTTGCCAATCCAGCACTCTAACCACTACGCTATCTGTAAGGGATCGAAAAGCACACGTATCTGATGAGTGTCTCTCTTGCAGGGGCGCTACATAAATTCGTGATTGCTGTTACAGTTACCTGGTTCCTGTGTTCCTGACGACAGCGATGGTCTGGTTGACATCATCCATGTCGTTGATCGACGGAAGGTCTCCATCTCGACTGACGCAGTCCATCCTCGCTCGGTCGAAGGTCTGAGATATGGACACGTAGACGAGACTACGACGGACGTCAGTCGATTCCGACACATCTGGAGACAAAAGAACAAAAGACGATCGAATTACTTACTTACTTATCGATCCATCGATTAGTAAGTGAGTAAGGTTGGACTAAGAACCAGTTTCTGACGTTACACGTGAAGTGTAATACATGTATTAGTATTATTACTATTATAACTTTATTATTATTATCGTTATTATCCGACCTCTTTTAGAGAAATCGTGTTACAATTAAACAAAGTCAGGCGCCTATTAAAACCCATCGACCTATATTAGGTGGACATAGCGTAAGAGATTCAAATTGAGGCTTGGCCTGTTGCATGCAAAGATGCCTGTGACGTCATGGTTCTCTCGTGTGCGCATGCGCAGAGGGTCGGGTCACTTAACTGTCGATGGCAAATACTAAGCTTTCGCCAGCCATGACGTCAGGCAAAGAGCTCATTAGCATAATAGGCAGGCGACAGAATCTAAAAGGCAATATACTGGTCTACGCTCCGTCCACTAATATAGGTCGATGTTAAAACCACATAGTTATAACCTGACGATTGAACGCTGTTGATGAATATATATAGCATCGATATATTTAGTTTTAAGGGTGTCTTTGTAGAGCTTGCATAAATCTACCGCTGCGTTTATTATTTTTTCCCCGAGGTAACCAGGATCACTGAGGGACTCCAACATTATTTAAAGTGCAGATTTGTCTGGAATGGGTCCTATTCGTCTAGGTCTGAGTTAGTGAAGGTACCCCTAAAGGCCACCGCGTTGAAACTCTGGATCGTAAGCGCCAGGCGTTGGAACAAAGAGGTCTTTTCACGAAAGTCCCCCGTTGCAGTTCTAAGGTTCTGCCCTAGAGATGAAGGTCCTCGTTGGGTTTCAAATGCTAAAGGGAAAAGGAGATTGGTAGCGGATAGTTGGTGATATGTGTGATAGGCGTTGGGCAGGTAAGAAACGACCAAGGTATCCGTCAAGGTCCCATCCCAGACGAATCTGCGCCCAGTGCGCCACGGGATAAGGGTGATACCCTTCGATCTCTTGCCATCGGCCCTCAAAAGGCTCACTGGTTCCTTAGTGGAAGGGGAACCAGCGCGGTGTAGACTGCGAAAAAATGGAAAAATTATTACTATTATTATTATTATTATTATTATTATTATTATTATTATTATTATTATTATTATTATTATTATTATTATTATTATTACTATTACTATTACTATTACTATTACTATTACTATTACTATTACTATTACTATTACTATTACTATTACTATTACTTTTACTTTTACTTTTACTTTTACTATTACTATTACTATTACTATTACTATTACTATTACTATTACTATTACTATTACTATTACTATTACTATTACTATTACTATTACTATTACTATTACTATTACTATTACTACTATTACTATTACTATTACTATTACTATTACTATTACTATTACTATTACTATTACTATTACTATTACTATTACTATTACTATTACTATTACTATTACTATTACTATTACTATTATTATTATTATTATTATTATTATTATTATTATTATTATTATTATTATTATTATTATTATTATTATTATTATTATTATTATTATTATTATTATTAATCTCCTTTTAATCGTGTTACCGGGAAAAAACTCCGACGTTCATACATCCAACTCAACGATTAATCGCAGAAGATGCATATATAGCATCGGTAGACATAGTTTTAAGTGTGGGGGAGAGCTGTACTGCTACCACACGCGTCCACAGGTGGCGGATAGTGGAACGACCTCTAGATATAGAGGCTAGCTGCGAAATAAGCAGGTATACCCTGTCGAATAAGCAGTCGCGGACCAACAGCGGCAAGGCTATCAGGGCGCGGTATGGGATGTGGGTGGCACCGCATCCTATGATAAAAGCTGCAGATGCTCTATGACGGTCATGTGACAAGGCGAGTACAGGCCGCCTTTAAATAAGCCTGGAGCCCTCGCTGCCTTGCGGGTAGGTGCTTGCACCAAAGGCTAGGTTCCAAACCGAAAGGGGTTGACGTCAGGAAGGGCATCCGGTTGTGAAACTTTGCTCCAAAATTTTCTATGGATCTTCATACACTTTCGATTGAGCATAGGGCTAGGGCGTTCTCTGGAAACGACGCGCATCGTCGCCCGGGCGGTGTGAGAAATCAGCAAGGGACTGCTAGGGCGTACCCCACAAGCGACGAATTTAGAGTTAGGGCTAGGGCGTACCCCGCAAGCGACGACTGTAGAGTTAGGCTAGCCACATGGAATGTGGGGAGCCTTACAGGTAGATCTAGAGAGATCATTGATGTAATGCAGAGAAGAGCAATAAATATCTTGTGTGTTCAGGAGGTCAGATGGACCGGACAGGGAGCCAGAGAGCTGGGAGATGGATTCAAGCTACTGTTTAGTGGAGGTGGAAACAAACAGAATGGAGTGGGAGTGATATTGGACCCTGAGTTTAAGGAGAAGGTGGTGGATGTGACAAGAGTTAGTGACAGACTTATGGCTCTAAGACTGGTGATACAGGGGCAGATCATCAATGTGGTTTCTGGATATGCCCCGCAGACTGGATGTACACAGGAGGAAAAGGACAGGTTCCACGAAGACCTGGAAACCTTGATTAGAAACATACCGAACACGGAGCACCTAGTTGTGGGCGCCGATATGAATGGACATGTAGGCATAGAGACTGACGGATTTGAGGAAGTACACGGAGGTCACGGTTTCGGTAGAAGAAATGAAGAAGGAGACAGATTATTAGAAGCTGCACAGGGATTGGATCTGGCTATTGTAAACACATACTTTAGAAAATCAGATGAACACCGAATAACATACCGCAGTGGAAGAAATGCAAGCCAGATTGACTACTTACTGGTGAGGAGGGAGGATAGAAAGCATATACGTGATTGCAAAGTTATACCAGGAGAGGCAGTGGTCAGCCAACACAGGGTACTGATCATGGACATGATGGTGCAAACTCAACATCAGAAAAGAAAACAGATCAAGCAAAAGGAACGTATCAGAACTTGGAAACTGAAGGGAGATATAAAAGATGCTTACAAACTGGAGGTGCAGGCACGATTAGCTGGAGCAGAGGAGGTGACATGGGACAAACTGAAAAGCGGCGTGCTGGGGGCGGCAAAGCAGGTGTGTGGAACAACAAAGGGACAAAAAAGGAAGGAGAGAGATACTTGGTGGTGGGAGGCAGAGGTGCAGACGGCAATACAAAGCAAGAAGACCGCCTATAAGAACTGGCAGATGAATCGACACGATGATGGACGGAGAGCAGAATACAAGGCAACCTGTCGGGAAGCTAAAAGGTCTGTGGCAATAGCCAAAAATAGGGCGTTACAACATATGTACCAGGAGCTAGACACCAAAGAAGGGGAGGGCAAGATATATAAAATAGCAAGGGCAAGACAAAGAAGTCGACAAGATAAACAGTCAGTAAATGTTATTAAGGACAAGAATGGTAAAATACTCATCGATGAGGAGGCAATCAGATCCAGATGGAAAACATACTTCGAGGAACTGCTAAATGAAGAAAACCCAAGGGAGCCTCTACAGGAGACCAACCCTGTAGCAGGACCAGAGATGGAAATCACCTATAAAGAGATTGAGACAGCAATTGCAATGATGAAGAACAACAAGGCACCGGGGCCATCTGGAATGACGGCCGAAATGTTTAAGGCACTGGAACAAAATGGGGTTGAATGGTTATATGTCATCTTAAACAACTTCATGAAGCAGGAAAAACTACCCCAAGATTTGAAAGAAAGTGAAATACTAGCGTTATACAAGCAGAAAGGAGATGTGCTGGAATGCGGGAATTACAGAGGAATCAAATTGTTGGAGGTCGTACTCAAGGTGTATGAAAAGATCATTGAGAGGCGTATCAGAGAGCGGGTTGAGCTACATGACAACCAGTTTGGCTTCAGGCCAGGGAGGGGTACAACAGATGCAGTGTTCATACTGAGACAGGTACAGGAAAAGGTTTTAGAAGGAAACAACAAAAGATACTGGACCTTCGTGGATATGGAAAAAGCTTTTGATAGAGTTCCAAGGGATGTCGTTTACTGGAGTTTGAGGAAGAAGGGAGTCTCGGAGGTAATTGTGCGCTTGGTAAAGTCAATGTATGAAGGTGCAAGAACAACAGTGAGGAGCAGTATAGGCAACACAGGAGAATTCGAGATACGAGTGGGTGTACATCAAGGATCGTGCCTGAGTCCTCTACTGTTTATTATTGTGATGGATGCAATATCAGAACATGTAAGGAGAGAGGTACCTTGGGACATGCTGTATGCGGATGATCTTATACTGGCGGACGATGCAGAGGCGAAGATGCAAGCACGTTTTACAGACTGGCAGATGGCAGTGGAGAGCAAGGGTCTTAAGATAAACATCAATAAAACAGAAACCATGGTCTGCTCAAAAACAACGGAAGCAATTGAGATCAGAGACATTGCAGGAAAGTCACTGAAACAGGTTGAAACATTTAAATATCTGGGATCGACCATGAATGCACAGGGTGGCTGCGAGCATGACATCAGGAACAGGATTAAGGTGGCTTGGCAGAAATGGAGAGAACTAACGGGAGTGTTGTGTGACGCCAAAATGCCAACTCAACTCAAGGGAAAGGTATACAAAACAATGGTAAGACCGGTGATGCTATATGGAGCAGAGGCCTGGGCGCTGACAAAAAGGGATGAAGGGTTACTGGAGAGAACAGAGATGAGAATGCTACGATGGATACTTGGGATCTCACTGAAGGACAGGAAAAGAAATGTGGACATCAGAAAGAAGCTCGGGGTGGCATGTATAACTGACAAAGTACGAGAGACCAGGCTGAGGTGGTATGGACATGTAATGAGAAAAGAGGATGATAGTTGTGTGAAAAGAATCATGAATGCAGAGGTATACGGACGCCGCAGCCGTGGACGACAGAGGAAGAGATGGGAAGACACGATACAACAAGACCTAAAACTCCTAAAACTGAAGAAAGAAGATGCTCAAGAAAGAAACAAGTGGAAGAGAAGGATCCGAGTGGCTGACCCCTCTCCAAAGAGGGATTAATTCGAGCCTGAAGGAAAAGAAGAAGACATAGTTTTAAGGGTGTCTTTGGAGAGCATATTATATTATTATTATTATTATTATTATTATTATTATTATTATTATTATTATTATTATTATTATTATTATTATTATTATTATTATTATTATTATTATCATTATTATTATTATTGTTATTATGAAATTGTTATATTTCGTTGATCGCTGGAAGCGATTTGGTAAAAGAACCGCTGAAAGCCACAGCATTGAACCGCTGGACAGTCACCGACAGTTGTTGAAACAGGTAACTGGTCTCTCGGGCTTCGCCTGTGATCTGAGTGAGGTGGCGGCCAATGTCTGCAATGAGAGCAAGGCCTCTGTTGTTGATGGGGCCAAGCGTTTCCATGGCCAGCGGAACGAAGAAGTGAGTATGAAGGAGCGCGTTGTATTTTGCGTTCTTTCTGCTGTCAGCAAGCTCGGCAGCCGCTCCGGCTTGAATGGCTGTAATGGGTAAATAAGATGCCGCGAGCGTGTCAACAACCGTGGCGTCCCACACCAGACTCCGACCCGCCCTCCATGGGACGAGGGTAATGCCGTCCGGTTTCTTGCCATCCGTGCGGAAAAGACCTTGTGGTTCTTTGACTGCCGGAAAACCTGCTTTTGTTAGGTTGCGGCAGATCAGGTCGTTGAGAGCGGCATGGCGGGCCAATCGACCGAAGTCAAGAGTACATGACAGGCCGTGTGTGCCTCTAGCAGTGACCAATGCTCCGCAGGCGCATGTGTGGAGTTCGCAGATGTTGGCTCCCAAGCGTAGGCCAACCGCCACTCTGATCGCCTCGTCGCTCATCCTTAGGCCGCAAGATGTAATCGGCAAGCAGTGAAGCCAGTCGCTGGCGTGTTGGGCGGAAACGGCTCTCAGTCGGGCCTGTGCTTCCGTCTCCGTTAGTGCAGTATTTAGCTCCTGGAGCAACTTTTGAAGGAGCGGTCTGTCCCATTTGGATTGAATATGTATTGGGAAGTCGTCAGCTATTGTAATGCCTGTTTCCGCTTGCCACTGCAACGATGATGTCGCGAAGTGCAAGTCGGGCTGGAGAGCGGTCTCACCTAGAACGTTGGACTGGAGAGCGAGGGTGCCCGCGGCTGATGCCAAAAAGGCGGGTAGTGCCAGCGACGACACCCTTCGTATGCCCAGACCGCCCAGGTCGATAGGTAGAGTGGTCTGCAGCCATTGAGGTTCGGTGAAGGTGATGTTAAGAATGTCTTCCAGACCTTTCCGCAGGATACGGTCATAGTCTGTCAAGTGGGGGTCATTCGTACATGGCGTGCAGCGGAGTGTGTATAGTAGTTTAGGAGTGCCTAGAGAGCTTCTTAGAATTAGCAGAGCGTCTTGCCGCGTTATTAAACTTAGTCTTATTATTATTATTATTATTATTATTATTATTATTATTATTATTATTATTATTATTATTATTATTATTATTATTATTATTATTATTATTATTATTATTATTATTATTATTATTATTTTTATTATTATTTTTTTTTTGCCCTGAGGTACTTCATTCCCTCAGGGACTTAGAGATTAAGTGTGCAATTTTTCTGAAACGGTTACTCCTCGTCCAAGTCAGATTGGGCTGCCACCATGGAACCGCTAAAGGCCACTGCGTTGAACCGTTGGATGATTATTGAGATTCTCTGATGTAAAAAGCTGGCCTCGCGTGGCTCCCCCGAGGCGCAAGAGAGATGTCGCCCCAATTCTGAGATAAAATCTAGGCCCTTGGTGTTAATGGGGCCCAACGTTTCCAGCGCTAGTGGTACGAAATTGTGAGTGCCTAGGGGAGCCTGGTATTTCTGCGTCTTCCTCCCACCTGCTAGCTCAGCCGCCGCACCCGCACGTGCCGCCGTTGAAGGAAGGTAGGACGGGGCCAGTGTGTCCACCACCGTGGCGTCCCATATTAGACCTCTTCCGGCCTTCCACGGGATGAGAGTGAGGCCGTCAGGTCTTTTACCATCCGTGCGTGTCAAGCCTGCGGGCTCCTTCACCGCCGGATTATTATTATTATTATTATTATTATTATTATTATTATTATTATTATTATTATTATTATTATTATTATTATTATTATTATTATTATTATTATTATTATTATTATTATTATTATTATTATTATAGTACTTAGTTCCCTCAGGTTCTTAGACAAATGTGTTGGATCTGGAGCGGCTATATCTCTTCGATCGCGGGTTATTATTATTATTACTATTATTACTATTATTACTATCATTATTATTACTATTATTATTACTATTATTATTACTACTACTATTATTATTACTATTATATCTCCTTTTAATCGTGTTACAGAAAAAAAAGGAACTCCGACGTTTCACGCATCCAACTCAACGATTGGTCGCTGATGATGCATATATAGCATCAGTAGAAATAGTTTTAAGGGTGTCTTTGGAGAGCACATTTTATTATTATTATTATTATTATTATTATTATTATTATCATTATTATTATTATTATTATTATTATTATTATTATTATTATTATTATTATTATTATTATTATTGTTATTGTTATTGTTATTGTTATTGTTATTGTTATTGTTATTGTTATTGTTATTGTTATTGTTATTATTATTATTATTATTATTATTATTATTATTATTATTATTATTATTATTATTATTATTATTATTATTATTATTATTATTATTATTATTATTATTATTATTGCTGTTGTTGTAATTATTATATAACATTTAATAGGCAAGCGTTTGCAAATTTTAATCGCAACGCAATTGTGAGTGAATGACTTTCTCAAGGTCCCTACACAGTAACCGTCTAAGTTGGGGAGGAACGAACCCGTGATCTCTGCATTACTAGGCGAACGCCCTAACCAATCAGCCGTCGTGTCCATCACCATGAACTAATACTGCGCCTTTGTAACTCTCTTTAAAGGCGTTATATAAATGTTCAGATAGATAAAAAGATAATTCATTCATTCATTCATTCATTCATTCATTCGTTCGACGAATGCAACAGCGAAAGGTGGAATTGGTTGTCCTAGCAACAGGGCGACCTGCTGTTGCTCCTTTCCTTATTAGTCTTCTCAGTCGTTTAGTCTATTTAGTCTTCGGCCTATGACGTAGATGCCTTTCATCATCACCAACATAGGCAGCACAGGAGCAGCACGCCACTAATGCCTGGCTCTCCGTCGATACACAAAACACGGCGACTAAACGATTCGTAGCTGAAAGGCCACCATTACTCCCTCCCCACACTCGATTGCTCATACTTCTCCCTCCGTCCCACCCTCCACCCCTCCGTCCGTCCGTCCGTCCGTCCGTCCGTCCGTCCGTCCGTCCGTCCGTCCGTCTGTCTGTCTGCCTGCCTGTCTGTCTTCCTCTTGCCACTCTTTAGCGCACGTGCTTTGTGACTCGTGTTAATTGTTTCTAAGGGTTTGAGTGCCCATACAAGACGCCCATCGATCGCAAAATCCCTTTCTCACTCTCTCGTCTAACAACGAAAAACTGGCGCTCTATAAAGTGCTATTGATGCAAGCAGGCTTTTTTATAACGCTCAATGATGTATCGCGCTTGTGCATGTGTGCATGTATGCGTCTGTATCTGTGACTGTATGCGTGTGTGTGTTCGTTGAAGGTCAACAGGAACACCTATAGGTAGTCCCATTATTCTTACTAATGTATATAATTATAATCATCTACACACATATATATATGTTACGTATATATTATATATGTAGGCCTATGTATGTGCATAAGTGTATATATATTGTGCATGTATGAATGTAGGTAGGCACTGATAGATTAAGTGGGCGTCTTAAGTACTAAGAAAAAGACTTCTTCGGCGGTCTTGCTGACGTCACAAAACGCACGCACACGTACACACACACGCGCGCGCGCGTCAACAGTAACAACTTTAGTTTATGTGTTTGTCTTCTTCTCTGCATGTCTTACTATGTCTGCCTATGTTTGATCACTTGCCTTCCTGCCAATCAGTCTTCTGCCAGAGTTAAATTTTAGTGTTTAGTTTATATTTTATTTAAATAGTTTTATTGCTATTTCTTTTTAACTGATTGTGGCTGCTTTTGCGTAAATGCAGTCATGCGTGACGTACTCCTAGAGTGACGACGCGGATGACTGACCGACCTGGAGTGTAGTAGATGTCGTTCTGGGCGAATCCACCGCAGGACAGTTGGCCACATCTCGTGTCACATTCTAAGACAACGCAACAATACAACACACACAGGCAGACTGATCTACGACAGTTCGATCCAATCCAATCTTATCTTCTTCCGGTTCTATGCCTCAGGCAGGTTGGTACGGCCGTAGTTGCCACCCCTCCCGATGTTGAGCCTCTTCGTTGAGTCTGCTGTATCTATCATCCATCGTCCAGTCCAACATTATCTGTCTTGGTCTTCCTCTTCCCCTCCACTCTTCCCTCTACGACACTTAATCGAAGCTATTCTTATCCAATCCATTCAAATCTATTCAAATCTCGCATGAAACGATTTAATCTGAAATCGAGTGAACGAACGAACGAATGAATGAATTAATGAATGAATGACTGATTGAATGATTGATTGATTGCATGAATGATTGATTGAATGAATGATTGATTGAATAAACAAATGATTTTAATGAATAAATGAATGAATGAACGAACGGATGAATGAACGAACGAACGAAAGTATCTGACCATTGCTGGATCCTTGTGATCCGTATGACTTCCCGCAGAAGCATTTATTCGACGCCCCCTGGAGACCGCAGTAGGCATAACCGGATATCCGGCATCCTCCGACGCAGTCTTCCGCCGTGAGGTTGCCACCCATCGTTGCCTCAGGACCATCGAGGTCCCGATTGGATGCATCGTCCAAAAAGCAACCAAGGTGAAGGTAGGTAGATGCTGATGATAGTCGACCTGTCAACAAAGACTTTCATTTCGTCACAACTTCTATAGATATCGAATTTCCAAGGAACGAAGTTGCACTTGATACGATCCAAATCACTTCTAAAAAGCCACTCAATCAAATTCACCCACCTTATTCACTCAATCAAATTCACCCAATCCAATCAGTGAATAAAATCACCCGAGCAAAATCAAGCACGATCAATTTTAGAGCGCTATATAAAATCCTGTTTGACGTCACTAATAATAATAAAATCTCTAACGCTCTGATAAAACACCCTTAAAACTAAATCCACCGCTGCTATATATACTCATCAAACGCGTTCAATCATAAGTTCAATCTCGTCTACTATAGAAGATCCCACTTCGTTTATCTGTAACACGATTAAAAAGAGATCGAATACGGTAATAATAAAAATAATTTTTCCATTTTTTCACAGTCTAACCCGTGCTGGCTTCCCTTCCACTAAAGAACCACCGAGCCTTTTGAGGGCCGACTGCAAGAGACTGAATGGCAATCACCTTTATCTCCCTCGGTGGTTGCCTCCAACTCAACAAGATTGATTTTGAATCTCTACATCTTAGACTCCCCTCATTCAGTTCTTCTCCTCTGTTCGTGACTTAGAGATTGTCCTCAATCAAAATCAATCAAAATCACTCAACCGAAGTCATACTTTCCAAGTCAATATATCCAAATCACTCCATGCAAATCACCCAACCCAAGTCACTCAACAAATCACGTTACCAAAACAACGAAACCCATGAATTCAGGAGATGCCGCCATATAAATGCCAAAAAATGAATAAAATATACAGCGCCTTAAGAAAACGGTATGATCTCACCCGTCAGTGGCATTACGACGTTGGTAAGAAGCAGGATTCGAACCAGAGACATCGTGACTTTCGTTATGTCTTTTCTCGTTGTGCCTTGTCGAATGGACTGATGTGGTTGGTGATGAAGTCCTGATACTGCCTGTTGCAGCAACCCATTGTCACGGTTCGCTGCGCACAGTGGCCTGCTCTGAATCGAATATTTTGCGCTCTCTCTGTCTCTGTCTCTCTGTCTCCTTCTATGCCTCTCTCTGTCTCTCTCCCGTTATCTCTCTCTGTCTCTCTCCCTCTGTGTCTCTGTCTGTCTGTTGTCTCTCTTAAGAACCACTTTAGTTAGAGCACAATAATGTCTGCTTTGACTTTTAAAATATGGTTAGTTCTATATGTGAGTTTGTGTGTGTGTGTGTGTATGTGTGTGTATGTATGTATGTATGCATGCATGTCTGCACGTGTAAATCTGTCTCTTTTTAAAGAGCCTTTCAGCAAATCTCAGACAGGCGGTGTAGTTCGATCGCCTCTTGCTGAAAGATGATATATAATTATAACTATTATATGTTATATTGAGTAATATTAATCATAATCGTGATCTCCAAACTTCTAAAGCGCCACTCGAAGGCCAAGCGCAGGACACCAGCCTATTAATATATATATATATATATATATACCTACATTGTGCTTAGTTATAATATATATATATATATAATTGTAACTAATTATGCAGTATTTAATCACATGACTCAACTATATATATATATATATATATGTCTGTATATATATATATATATAATTTATATATATATATATAAATATATAATATATATATATATATAAATATATATATATATATATATATATATATATATATATATATATATATATATATATATATATATATATATATATATATATATATATATATATATATATATAGTTGAGTCATGTGATTAAATACTGCATAATTAGTTACAATTATATATATATATATATATATATATATATTATAACTAAGCACAATGTAGGTCTCCATTGATGGAACAGGTTGTTGTGACATTTGGTTGCTTAGCGACGGGGCAGCTGCCTCTCTTGTCTCTAAGTGCAGAAGGTCACGAGATCAGGCGAGACAATGGTTTCTAAAGACGATTTCCTCTGTAAAGACGCAAGACAATTATTGTGCTGCTCACGTACAGTGGTTAGCTCGCCAGACTCTCAATCCAGAGGTTTGGGGTTGAAATCCTCTTCAAAGTGTGGCCGATTTTTCTGTTCTTTGCGACCCCTGGCGAATTGGATACTGTCAGTTGAAAATTCGGGGACGAGGAGAGAGAGAGAGAGAGAGAGAGAGAGAGAGAGAGAGAGGGAGAGAGGGAGAGAAGAGAGAGAGACAGACAGAGAAAGACGGACAGACACAGAGAGAGGCAGAGACGCTCAGAGAGATACTGAGAGACAGAGAGAGAAAGAGATAGATGGAGAGACACAGACAGACAGACAGACAGACAGACAGACAGACAGACAGACAGACAGACAGACAGACAGACAGACAGACAGACAGACAGACAGACAGACAGACAGACAGACAGACAGACAGACAGACAGACAGACAGACAGAGAGAAATACTGTCTGTCTGTCTGTCTGTGTCAGACAGACAGATAGACAGATAGAAACAGAGAGAGAGACAAAGAGACAGAGACAGAGACACAGAGACACTGAGACAGAGACAGACATGGGCGTCCGGAGGGGCAAGGGCATTTGCCCCTGGATTTTGAATTTTTTTTACAAAAGTAAAATCTGTTGATTATTATGATTATTCCAATAGTCCCAACACGATTTTCAATGCTAAAAAACACTTAATTATTTATGTGAGTCAGCTATTCTATGCAAAAAACGTCATTCTGCTCCCCCTACAAAAATTCCCCCTTCCCTAGAAAATTTTACCCACTCCTTGAAATTTTTGCACCCCCAAGAAAAATTCCTGCGGACGCCCATGGAGACAGAGACAGAGAGAAATAGAATGAGAGAGACAGAGACAGAGACAGAGACAGAGACAGAGAAAGAGACAGAGAGCCTGGAAATGAAAAAGTAGAACTCATCCATGTTGCATAGCGACACCTAGCGAATGACAGCAACTTATCCGTCGCCAGCGAAAGCGAGGCCCCTCAAAATATTATGCATACAATTTAACTTGATGATTGTTGTTGTTATTTTGTTATTCGATCTCTTGTTGAGAAATCTATTGTGTTACAGTTAAATAAACAGATCTATTCCACAGAAATGCATCTACGGTTGAAAGCGGTTGATGAATATATAGCGTCGTTGGATTTTGTTTAATGGGTGTCTATGGAGAGCTTTACATATTTGGAGAAATCTACCTCTGTCTTTATTTTAATTCATTAATAATAATTAATTAATTAATTAATTAATTAATTAATTAATAATAATAATGATGATGATGATGATGATGATGATAATAATACTAATAATAATAATAATAATAATAATAATAATAATAATAATAATAATAATAATAATAATAATAATAATAATAATAATAATAACATCGTGCTGCGCAGTCTCATTAAGGCAGGCACCCCTTCAATCAAGGAACCGGCTGGCCTCTCCCGATTAGACAGGAAAAGACCTGATGGTCAAACTATGATTCTGTGGAACAGCGGGCGTTCCCTGATTTGGGACGTAACGATTATAGACACTTTTGCGCCATCATACTTGGCCGAGAGCCCGAGACGTCTACAACAGCGGGGGGAGCTGCAGAAATAGCCGCAACTCGAAAGAAGACCAAATACGCGGAGCTATTGTTGAGATACAGCTTCACTCCAATCGCAATAGAAACGATGGGACCCATGGACCACGAAGGCTTGGCATTCATCAAAGAACTCGGACGACGGTTGACGAGAATAACGGAAGATCCACGAGAAACCTTCTTCTTGTTACAAAAATATCCATCACAATCCAGAGGTTCAATGCTATCGCGTGCCTAGGCAAGATGGGGAACCAGAATCCTGATTTTAATATTACCGGATAATAATAACGAAATAATAATAATTATTGTTATTATTATTAATATTATTGCTGTTATTCTTGTTTTTGTTATCGTTACTATTATCGTTACTATTATCGTTACTATTATCGTTACTATTATCGTTACTGCTTCGCTGCGTCGTCTCCGATCTTTTGATCGTCTTGACCTCTTAGTTCCTCGTGTCAGGACAACTATGGCTCAGTCCAGGTCCTTTGCCTGCATAGGTCCCTCACTTTGGAACCGACTTCCTCCTTCTGTCCGCACCACCATTCTCTCTGGTAGCGTTGCTTCTTCCTTTTCTCACCTTAAATCCTGCTTTTTCTCTCAGTGTCTCGCGCACTGGGAGCGCCTCTGAATGGTTTATACCGCGAGAGGCGCTTTATAAATTCCCATATACAATACAATACAATATTATCATTATTATTCGATCTCTAGTAGAAAAACCGATTATGTTTCAGTTAAATAAACACATCGTGCAGATAGGTGGGCTACGATTGAACGCGCTGATGAATATATATAGCGTCGTTGGATTTTGTTTAAGAGGTGTCTATGGAGAGCTTTACATATTTGGAGAAATCTATCTCTGTAATCCTATCGCACTAGTGTCGATATGAATTTCTGCAATTAACGAATATTTGACTTGACTTAATAATAATAATTATAATGATGATGATGATGATGATGATATTATTATTATTATTATTATTATTATTATTATTATTATTATTATTATTATTATTATTATTATTATTATTATTATTATTATTATTATTATTATTATTATTATTATTATTATTATTATTATCTCGATTTTGCAACGTTTTCTTCAAGATTGTATAGTTAGCTCCAGCTTGGATGGGCCCGCTGGTCCTCGATCCCGGGTAGTCCTGACAAGGTGCCCTGGAATGCAACGGCATTGAATCGTTGAATTGTCATTATTATTATTATTATTATTATTATTATTATTATTATTATTATTATTATTATTATTATTATTATTATTATTATTATTATTATTATTATTATTATTATTATTATTATTATTATTATTATTATTATTATTATTATTATTATTATTATTATTATCATTATTATCATTATTATTATTATTATTACGAACTTATTAAGCGTCGCTATCTAATTGACCTAGCATCAATCGGGGGCGTCTGGCAATTGTTAAAGAAGGACTTGGTCAAGGTCTCCACATAGTAGCTGTACTTCGAACCCGTCCTCTTAGCGTGACAAGACGAGCGCTCAAAACATCGGCTACCGTGCATGATCCCAAGAATGGGGATGACTTAGTGAGCCTGGCTTCAAGCCTCACCATAACGTTAGACAGAGGGTCATCAAAGCAACTTCTCACCCAGAGGCAGGCATCTGGCCGCTTGCACAGCGACAAATTTGGACCACCTTAGTTGGCGACCTTCCACCCAACTTAAAACACCCTCCACCTTAAAACACCCTCCACCCAACTTAAAACACCACCGAACACAGGGTGACGGGAGATTAGGTCACCGGGCGTGAGAGGGGTCAAGTGTTTGGGGCGTTAATAGGTGACCGATGACCCCTTTGCCTTGTTAGCCACCGACAATTGTTTAACCTACACAGGATCGAGTTAAACGGGTTCTGCCCAATTATTGGCATTGTTAGGTCTAATAACGCCACGCGCTAACTATGTAAACATCCGCAGTGTTTCTTCCTTAGACACACTGCAGGGCACGCCATCGAGTAGGAAAAGAGGTGTATTCCTTTCACGTCGTAAACTCACGTCTGTTCCATAGTGGTGCACTGGAGATATTGTTCCAGTTAACATGTCCACTAACCCCAGTGCATAAAATACCCAGAAATGTCAACTGGACACTCTTCCTCAAACTGCACTTGAAGACACTGAGTAAAATTTCTGGTACGAGAATGAAATCGTGTGTAGTTGATTTGGTCTAATCTCTCACAACTTCATACTACACACTACACACTCCAGACTAGTTAACTGCACATTCGACAATGTCACCTTCACATTTGTGTCAGAAAACAATATTTTAGACCTAACCCGAAAAGCGAGCTTGGAAACACTTGGTAAAAATCTTAACAACTAAAAACTATATAACACTTCTTAAGCGTAGAACAAACTTAGCGGATAAAATTCAACTTTTCGCAACTGTTCAATATAATCATTTGTGACGCAAATTAGTTTCTGGTCTTTCTTTAGCTTCTGATGATTTTCCGTCATTTCAACTTTTCGCTTTCTTTCCAACCATCGACACAAGAATATTACGAACCACTCTTAACACCAACAGCTAATACGCCATAGAAGCATGCGATAAATACCACCCTGCGACGTGAAAGGAACAGAGCATTGGACTAACCTACCGCGTGCCCTAATTACGTATACTGTAACGTCATAACAAACCGGTCGCGAGCAGAGCTTCACAGGTCACGATCAGTGGCGCCGCTGTGCGACTGCCGTAGACACTAACAAAGCCCTTGAAACGTCGGAATGAACATCGCGATCATTCCAATCAGCAATGAATGACATCAACATTTCCGAATTGAGTTGGGCGACGAAAACGTCAACTAGTTACACACAGAATCAACTATCTGAGATAACAGCGTAATTAAGCACATTCGGCTAATTAACGGGGCGTAGTTTTGCTAAAGAGTAGGTCGTTTATGCATAGGACCTGGGTTGTTGTAAAACGCCATACGGCGTGAATCATAACCGCATAGTTGTGGTCTCCAGGGTCGCAGTTTTGCACAGGTGACGAATTACGACCACACCTTAAATCGACTCGGATTAAAAATTATTGTGCAAGTTCTTCGATCTGCGGATGTAAACGCTTTTGAGAGACGCACTAAAGGCGATATATTAAGGGCATATTCATACATACGTGCATGCATCATTGCCAGCATACAAACATACATAAAGACCTATATATACATTTATATACAAGCATATACACATAAAGGTACATAATTATATAAATGCGCAAACACATACATACATTCATTTATTAATTAATAACTTCTATTGCGCCGGTGTCTAATGCACAAGGCATCAACCGATGGCACACCAAAACCAAGCCGTAATCAGGGCAATATCAGAAGGTCAGTCCGTAAGACAAAGAGGCAGCTCATAACATATTTTAGTGAATTTGAAGTGGTGGGACAAACACCTGGTAAGAGCCAACACTTTTTGCGCGTCAGTGGGAAAAAGTTTCTTGTCCGTTTTTTCATAATTTAACAGAAAAGATAAACCATTGATTAGGGCATATAATTTCAGATTACACCAATATTCGCTAACCACATCTCTTATTTACAGTAAATAAACGATCCTCTTGCTATTTCACTCAAATGGATAAGAGATGTGGTTAGCGAATATTGTTGTAATCTGAAATTATACGCTCCACCTGCATACGCATAGATATAGTGCAGTGACAGTGACATTATTGCAGCTAGAACTTTCTGTGAACAACCTGTTGTTACTGGTAATAATTCACGCAATCTAGTTGACAATGTACAACTAGTATTACTCCCTCAAGTAGATGTGGAATAGGCCTACTAGAAATCGAATCCCAACACTCAGGAGCGTAACTTTGGACTAAAAAGTGGACGGTACAAATTTCTTCTCCGCTTTCGCTTTCGCGTGGAGACCATCTCTGGGAAGGCACAATAATAAAATACTGATTGACATTGTTTAAAAAGTGGAGGGTGCGGTACCCACAGTCCAAAAAGTGGGGGTACGGGTACCCCTCGTACCCCCCACAAATTACGCCTATGCCAACACTGACACATGTGCACAGAATCTGTAGACTTGCTTAGTTCACCAGTGAATAGCTGTCGAACCAATCGAGCTCCTCCTTTTATTATAATTCATGGCATGACTTAGCCTGTATAGTGTATAGTATATGCCTTTGAATGTATAGCCAGCATTGGTAACTCCTGCTCTAATCCACTCCGTATTATTTTATAGTAGGAAATTATACTTTAGATTTGTTTTCAAATTAATATTTAAAAATCATTGCTAATACCTCACAAAATGAGTGGTGGGATAGTGGTGGGAAAATCAGTGGTGGGTCAAATCGGAGCAGTTAAACAGTCAGCGAATAGTGTGAGAGGCGCTTTATAAATGTTTAGATACAATACAATACAATAATTTATATATAAGTAATGCACTGAGGCAGCCTATGGAGGATAAGCAATTTGAAAGGAAAGTTTTCAATTGAGAACGAAATGACACAAGCGACGGACATCAGCCACTGGACATAATTATTGTTTGCTCATAGTCCAAAGTTAATTATTTATTATAATTATTATTATTATTATTATTATTATTATTATTATTATTATTATTATTATTATTATTATTATTATTATTAATTATTATATTTAACAATAATGATTTAATTATCTGAAGCGCCATCTCAGCGTCACTTAGACAGAGGTGGCAGTGTCCTGGAAAGGCAGATATGGCGTTTCCACGTTGCAGGGCCACTGAAATCCGTTGGAACAAATACTTATTATTATTATTATCACTATTATTATTATTATTATTATTATTATTATTATTATTATTATTATTATTATTATTATTATTATTATTATTTATTATTATTATTATTATTAATAATAATTTTTTTTGCCCTGAGGTACTTCATTCCCTCAAGGTCTTAGAGATTAGATAAGTTATAGAGAAATCGTGTTACAGTTAAGCGAAGTCGAGGGATCATGGATGAAGAATATACAACTATTGAACGGAGTTGATGAATATATATGGTCGGATTAATTAGTTTTAAGGGTGTCTTTGGAGAGCATTACATCTAAATCCCACTGCCTTTATTAGGCCTATTATTTTTTATCTGAGGTACATATGATGTAGGGGCCTAATCCCTCAGGATTTCAAGAATTTAGGAAAATTTTATCATTAGTATTTTCTCCGAGGTACATGTAATCCCTCAAGAGTCAGATACTAAGTAAGTGAGAAGTAATCATTGGAGTTATTATTATTATTATTATTATTATTATTATTATTATTATTATTATTATTATTATTATTATTATTATTATTATTATTATTATTATTATTATTATTATTATTATTATTATTATTATTATTATTATTATTATTAATGATTAATTATATAATAATAATAATAATAATAATAATAATAATAATAATAATAATAATAATAACAATAATAATAATTATTATTATTATTATTCATGTGTTCATTAATTGTCACTGTGCAATGTAAGGTTGGATATAACAGAAATAGTAAATAGAAAATTTGATATAAATGCAGAAAAATTATAAACTCTTACAGCTAATATAAAACTATGAAGAGACGACCACTGATCTTCTAAGTCTGAGAAGTTTCGTGTGTGGATAAATGAACCGTCACGTCTCAAAGCAAACATCAACCTCGTCTACTGTTAAACACCTTTTTCTGCAGGACTGCAGCATCTATACAGTCCACGCAATGCGAAGAAGACCAAGTTCCTTCAGAGAGTGGAGACCACACACAGAGAGTGTTTGTTCATGTAGGCCTATACTATAGACAAACGATCTTAGTTTTGGTTAAATCATTTGCTGAATTTTATTTTAAGAGTAGGCCTACACGATTTCCTCGTTTGACTGTGTAGGCCTATAACCATCGATAAGTACAGATACACGTGAGACTTGCAAAAAATCAATGCGACATGTCACATATCAATTATTACATGATAGGTCCGCGTTATAAGTCATTGCTCGGCAAATTTCCAATTTTGCTTAATCATTCCACTTTCACTGACTAAATCGATAAACGATCAGAACTGATGGGTTTTCCAATAAAAAATGAGTTATTTCAAAGTGCAGGACAGAAACTCCGAAAAAAACCATGCAGATTTCCTACATAGGCCTACATCCTACATCCGAGCAAACTATATACAGTCCTAATCTCTTGACCTGTAATTGATAAAGGTCTATTTGTATAGCCCTGGGACACATTGTTGTCTAGACATCTCCTAGGCTTCCTGTTTTATGGGTTTTACTCCCGAGTATACCCTCATCGCGCGATAAGCGTAATTTTTCCCATATATAGATGATGTAATATAAGGTCACGTGGTTCTTTCCGCGGGAAATTGTAGCTTACTCATGGTTCCCGAACGGTCTCACATAAGTCTCACATAATTGGCACATCGCGAAGTTTCTACATTTTCTCCATTGAGAGAGAGAGAGAGAGAGAGAGAGAGAGAGAGAGAGAGAGAAGAGAGAGAGAGAGAGAGAGAGATGTGAGAGAGAGAGAGAGAGAGAGAGAGAGAGAGATGAGAGAGAGAGGAGAGAGAGAGAGACGGACGGACGGACGGACGGACAGACAGACAGACAGACAGACAGACAGGGTAGAGATAGGAAAAGTCCCGCATAATAAACGAAGCTGCGTGGGTTGTTGAAACAAAACAGGTAAACGTCGTGAGCTCTGACAATCTCTCTCTCTCTCTCTCTCTCTCTCTCTCTCTCTCCTCTCTCTCTCTCTCTTCTCTCTCTCTCTCTCTCTCTCTCTCTCTCTCTCTCTCTCTCTCTCTCTCTCTCGTAGATAAAACTCGATGATTCCCAACCCTCTTTCTCTTTCCGCATCATAATAATGACGGTCCATGGCAATTACCATAACATTTAACGGTAATTTGGCAGTTTACTACTGGAAGTTTTTTAAATCCGGGGTTTTCTAAATATCAGGCCCTATTAAATTATTTCGCGCCACTGTCTAAAGACCAAGCATCCATCCATCGATGGCGCTGAGCAATTGTAAGTGGACGTGCTCGACATCCTACACAATAATCGTCTCAGGAGAGGGATCGAACCCGTGCTCTCCGCGGTACAAGGCGACCACTCTAACCAATCGGTTACCGTGTTCCGTAAACATCCTGCGCCCTTACTTACTTATGGAAATTGGGAATGGCGTCATTCAGATTTCCAAATGCCACGCATCTGCTGCGAGGAAATTGTTTAGTGCTCTTGTGTTGCTTTGGCGGATCATACAAGGTGCACGCGCTTCAATTTGAAAACTGATCGGTCAAATTCCAGATCATTCTTCATGGATCAGAATTATATATATATATATATATATATATATATATATATATATATATAAATATAAACTATATATTATACAGTTTATGCAAGCATGTATTTTTTGCATACGTAGAAGGTATATACACTGATATACAGGGACGTCTACCCCATAGAAACCTTGGAGCAAATGCTCCACCCCAAAAATAGGCGGGAGAGATCTGTCAGTGTATGTGCCATCATTACTGGGGGAAGGAAGAGGAAGGGGGAAGAGGAGGGATGGGAAGGGAATTTGCTCCAATGACTGGGGGAATTATACGCCCCTCGGTATACATACATATCAGAAGGTTCATCGTTATAAATTATAATAGCATATACGTTGAAGCATTTACTTATATAGTCCATAGCCTATTAATTAACTTGGGTTTTAGAAATCTTCATGTAACAATATAACCACTGAGCATTAAGATACGCCTTGAAATACACGTGTTGTGTGACAGACCAATACTATCAGCCTAGGCCTAATATAGGATATATACGAACAAGCGCAATTTTATATATATATATATATATATATATATATACATATATATATACATATAAATGTGTGTGTGTGCTTGTATCTCGATCTGCTAGTGCATTGTGGCCATTGAGCCGGCGTGTAAGTAGACATTGTTGGTGTTTTGTTGGCGTGTACACTGTACAGTCAGAGGGAGTGCGGACTTCGTTCGTTCGTTATTGATTGTCGTGAAAATACGAGTACGTCGTCTGCACAACATAACATTATAAACGTACACTGCTGCAGCAGCAGCGCCGGGAAGAACAATGTTCCCACGAGACATGGATCCAGTCAGCGCATCTCCCCGTCTGATGCAACGGAGACCATATCCTCGTACAAATCGCCCTCAGCGTCGCACTCACCGGTCTCCAAATCCGCCTGACTGTCTCCTCGCATCAGTCTGCTTATCGCTCGCTCTTCCTCGCACCAGCTATTCTGTCAACCTCCCTGCGCCGACTCGTCTGCCAGCCTCCCTGCTGCTGCTGCAGTGGGCTCTGAGCGCATCTATATCGCGTCAGCTGATCAAATAGCCTGACGCAAACGGTGCAACCGATACGACGGGCTTTTCCCCCATGTACAGCAGCCAGCTGCCATTCAACGAACAAGCATGCCGCTGAGCAGACCTCCGTTGTTGCTGCATTTATTCCTGTAAGATTCTAAGCTGCACGCCAACTTGTTTCTCGTCCGTTTTGGCATCGGTAGATCCGTTGTTTCGTCTTAAAGTTCCTCGATTTCGTGTCATCCCGAGGTGAACTTTCGCTGAGTGTTCGCTCCGAGTGACGCAGTTGCGTAACACGGTGTTTTCAGTCGGCAAAGGACAACTTATCGATTAAAATCCGATTAGCCTCGCTCTGCGACGGTGCGCGGCCGTGTATACACAAGATTACATGCGGAGGTCGACCTAGCACATAGCCGCAGGCCGACAAGACATCCGTATTATCCGGCCTTCTGCTCCATCCAAGACTGCAGCCGGGAATATACCTGTGATCCGTCAGACGCTATACGAGGTTTGGTCGTCTTATCACCAGGTGCGGGTCGAAGACACTATCCGCGCACAAGACGGTTATATATTCCGTGACGTGGAAAAAACGTGTAGGCTGCAAATGCCACGGTCCTTCCGTTAAAGGTAAGCTTTCTACCTGTAAAGGTAAGCGAAAACCTAAGGCTTAAGTGTCGATCCCTGCGATTGCACAAAGACCGACGTAACAATACATCCACCATAATTGTACACGAAGCTGCACATCTCCATGTAGGCTATTACGCTATTATTGCACCATCTGCTTAAGGTAACCGCTTTGTACAGCACACCTGTAAACGGTGTTAATTGGTCGCTTAATTACAAGATAGCTTGTACTTGTTTGCATAGTACGTCTACTTACCCATGCATGGCTTCTAGAATTTGAGGCGCATTGTTTTCTCAATAAGACAACAAAGTCTAGGTCTCATTGTTTATAGTATTTTAAAGAGATAACAATTATTGCTAATGAAGTTCTCAGTAGCATTTCATGTAAAAAGACGGGTAGATCAGGTTGTGATGTCAGTAGGGTGGCATTAATGAGATTAAACGTCTGGAATGTGAGAATAGATGGTTCGCTGTACAGATCGAGAGATGTACAAAAGAGAAAGCATTTGAATCGATCGATAAAGCGAATTGTACGTCCGCTCGACCGAAAGCATAATATATCATGGCGCAGTGATCGCCTGAGGGAGAACAAATTACAAAGATTCCATTGTCTTCTCTTCCCATGTTTCTTGTCTACTCTCGTTTGCCTCCCTTTCTGTCTGCCAGTCTGTGTGTGTGTATCTGTCTGCGACTGTCTTATCTGTCTCATGCGGATTGAACCGACAGCCCAAGAAATTGTTTATTGTGCTATATGGAATGGAATGTCCGTTCATCGATTGATGTTCCACGCACCATTAGAGAAATGAGCAGTGTTTTAGTTACAGCGGTGGGGGAATGGGGGGGGGGGGGAGGGGTTCAACCTCTTACTCGTCTTCTAACCCCATCAGCTAAGTAATGAAAAAATACTGGGGATCAAGTAACTAAAATATGTTATAAGTTGTCAGTTGTTTCGTGTGCAACAAATTAAGCTACATTATGTAACAACGTTAGATTTTGACCTTGTTCTTGTACTTCGGTGATCTGTAAAATGTCCAGCTCCCCAGCTCTTTTTGATAACTAAACCACTAGGCACTGTTTAATTTCTGTTATCTGTGTTTGTATGAAATCCGAATAGCCTACATAAACACTATGCCCTATTAGATCTTTATTCACAAGTGCAGATATAGATAGGCGATTTGTTTGACCGACTGTCTTGTCTCATGTTTCAGATGTGACCGTTGTTGTCTTTGCGGCTGCTCAGAGCTTCTACCTGGTCGTAATTTCGATATCCTATAAACTTTTCGATTCAAAGGATTCCAGATAAAGGCGCCAGTGCCTTACCACAGCAAGGACAGACCATTTTCGCGTTGGTACTCGTCGGTTATGGAAAAATCGAATCTGCCACTCCCGCTGAAAAAGAAAACCATACGTGAGGCGATTTCCAGCGTCCGGGATGGGTCGAAACTGGAGAAGAGAACGACGACCCAACTTAAGCACGGTCTCGTCAGAGATGGTTCCGGAAGGGTGTTGAAGGAGAGGCCACAGTTCGGTGGCAGTTACTTGAAGAAGCGTTTCGGATACAACTCGAAGAAGACAAGTGTTCCCTTCTCTCTCAAGGGATCCAAAGCGGTTGTAACTTCTTTATGTGCAGCCGGTGATTTCGCAGATGCCTGCTTTCCAGTTTCCAGCGAAAACACAGACTTCAGCCAGGAATCCGCACGTGCCAAACGAGGAGCATTGTCCATGAAAAGCAAGCTGCTTCAGCTCCAGGAGCGAAATAGATTGATACTGGCAAAGCAACAGTTCCCCAGAACGTCTTCAGCCGTTACTCATGTCAATCTAGATTCAACCTCTGCCCTGTTGATGACCCCGCTCGCTTTGAAAATAGAAACGACAGAAGAAGAGGTCAAGCCGTGCAATGAACAGACGAGGATTGGAGAATCGTGCAGCACTAGTCCGATCTACCATGAACTAGATCCGATCGAAGGCCACAGTTCGCCCGAACAACATACCTACCAGAGCATCAGCGAAGTACGAGAAGAGATGGCACGGCTACAAGCTCAAATGAATTTCGCAAATACGATGTTTGCTTGTGGTGAACAAAGTCCAGCAAACAGTTCTCTCGAAATCTCAGAACTTTCTAAACGAGAAACACAGAAAAGTTTTTACGAGCCAGGTACCACACAAGAATCGGAACCAAAACAGAACCGCAGTAAACGGTCCATATTTTCGAAATTTTGGCTTTCTAGGCGAAATCTATTTTCGAACCAAGAAGATGCTACCGGTGAAGGAAAGGCGGTTCTTACAAGTATAACGTCATTAACCGAGGATGAATTCAGCGCACCACAAGCAGGAGATGGACTCAGAAATCATCCAAGTGGTATAGGATTTCCTGCTCAACCATCCTCGCTTCACTTGGCGAATTCGAGAAAACACCCACAAAACATCACTGCACTCTCTAGTTGGAATGCGTACAGTAACCATTCATTAATAACCGAGGAATTGCATAACAGTGAAAGCTGTCAGGGATTCTACATACCAACAGATTCGTCATGTTACAGCAATGCTCGTGGTACCTATAGCAACCGAGATGGCGTAGGAAATTCTTATGATTGCTACTACGGTTGGAAAAGTGATGACGAGGTTGAAAGTGACGGAAAAATGGGATCAGCCTTTCAAAAGACGCTCCAGAGTTTTGCAAAACGGCCAGTGATAAAAGCAGGGATGAAATCGAAGACAACAGCTGCAGAGGAGTATTTTTCAAGCGCGGAAATGGCAAATGCGCTTACTGAATACCACTGGAACGTATACCAAACTGGAAACATATACAAAAATGAAACCGTGGCAACTCCGAGCTCAAACAGAAGGGCAGACGACTTTCTAGAAGCACCAAACAGAAATACAAGGGTGTTTATTGACTTCCACCAAGATCAGATGGTGACAAGTCACTTCCTGCCTGTCCAACTTACACCAGACCAGTCAAAAGCAAGCGCTGTGTTAAACGCGGGACTCGACACATCGGATATCTACACACACGATGTGGACACAGCATTTCTTCACAGTCGACCAGCAACTTCGAGCTCATTCTTCGGAGGAAAAATGCTTCATTCACAATTCTCCAGTCCAAGTTGTGGTGTCAGAATGGCCGAGATACGGGCTGTCCGGCGAAAATCAGAAAGTGCGCTGCTTTCAGAACCCTCTGTACCATGTTCCACCATACCCAGATATAGCAAAAGTACCGGTAGTTGTAGCGAAGACGAAGAAACGTTGCACCATCCAACTGTGGAATATTCACCAAGTGCACAAAGTGAACCAACCCAAGTACGGCGAAACATGCACACAATTCTCGAAGAAGATCAATTAATGGAGAACATTGCCAGCTGCCATCTTGCATTTCCTCCTCACAGTCCGGAGACCGAATGCGGTACTGGTCTGAGCAAACATTCCGAGAGCAGCCAAATGGAATCCACACTAAATACTGCAACGGCTGGATTAGATTCTTTAAACACAAATGCAGAATGTAAGATTCCTGAAGAAATGCTTTCATCTGATGGCAGCATTAACGACTACGAAAAGAAATCAGGAGACTCGACAAACGGTGCCTCGCAGACAAAGCAATCGACCGACCGCAAAACAAATGGAAGCAGGCTAAAAAAGCCAAAGCCTGTAAAGCACTGCAGTGCCTCGAGCCACGCGAAACCAACAAACAATACTGGTGATTGTAGTCCGATGATAAATCTGGCTGCTGAGCAGTATACATCTTTATCAAGGGCCAGAAAAACAGCAAATGCCTCTCCAAACACACCACCCTTCTTCAACAGTAGCAGAACAACTGAGAGAGAACCGAAGCCTCTCATCAGGCAAGCTGTTATCAGGCAAATTGAGTCAGTCTCGTCTGCCCAGGACGTCGGGTTAGAACCATCAGAGTCGCCTCATCCCCAGCGAACGCTTCAACGAACTCCTCGGCTAAAATCAGGTTCTTGCATTCCACGCACCAAACACTTGTCTACAAACCGCACGTATTCTGCAGACGATAAGCCAACGCATAGCATTTGGTTGCGTGAAAATGAGGTTTTGAAGAAACGAGTTGATTGTTCCAGCCAAAAGAAACACTTGAATCACAGAAGTCTAGAGGAGGGGACAGGTCTGCTAACATTCAGTAGAAGTTACTCCACAGATGTCACATTCAAACACAAAGAAGGCGAACATTACAGTTGCCTTTATTCACATAACTCAACGAGCAGCAGTGAAATGTCGAACCGATGCGAATCCACACGTCACTGGGAAGACCAAGGTCAAACGCCAGAGGTTATGGTCGACTGTCCCCACAATCTTGAATGTCGCGATCGTAAACTGAATACTCAGATGTCCAGTCCAGGCGAATACCATGTCAGTGAAATATCCAGTCTTTCTTCAAGCCTGACAAGCAGCAACAGCAGTAGTTCTGTTTTCGGTGTCACCGATGGTGAGTCCGATAGCCCAACATCATCAAGCACTAGAGATCTCCAGTTAGAATTGGGAAGCCCGTCATCATCATCAAGCAGCCGGAGAACGTCGGAAATGCAGTCAAGCTCATCTGCAAGCATTCCAGCCCAAGATTCGGTGTCAAAAGATGCAGAATCAACAGCGACGAAGCCACAGAAGGGAAAGTCTCAGTTGCTGGCACCAAGAACAGACGCCACTCGATGCCTTGAACGACTCGAAAGGTTGCGAATAGAAACCAAACAGACGAAAAACGAGTTTCACCAAAAGCTACGCCATTGAATCTTGAAACACCCCGATCCTGGTTTCCACAAAGTTCACCCAGTTTAAATAAACCCCAATCACTTCTGGTATTACCACTACTTTATTGTTTTGCCTCTAAACCCCTTGGAAGATGAATTCGAGCCTTACTTTCATTTGGAAACCCTGGTTACGTCTACCAAACGCTTTTTGCACATTCACCCATTTTTCGAATGTAGTTCTGCATTTGCAAAGGTGTTCAATTGTTTGTTAGTCTCATAAGATTTGTACATGTGTTCATATGTAAACAATTGGTCAACGCTAGTGATAACGCGGCTTCATTCCATTTTCATTAACATAAATGATGGTGTACTATTTTTAAAAAAGTTGATTTTAATTAAATGTCATCTTCATAAGTCAGATGTCTACAAGTATCCAACTCACAGCCAGAGTCAACAGGCTGCTTGTTAACAAGAAATATGTAGGCAGTTTGTTTCGTAATCATTGTGGTTGACTGTTCGTGATTGTTGGGTGTGATTGAAACACAGCCAAAGTGGGTCGCAGGATATTTGACCTACTCTGGCTACATACAGTACCATGGGTCATGCAACAATTTTCATCGCTCAACATCACTACATTCTGTATACTCTTTTTGTTTTCATAATACAGTTTTTTTTCACTATTTACATGTGGTGCTGGACAATTCTGTTCCATAGATGTTCTAGTAAGTTACAGATGTTCATAGCTACTTAAATTATTTGAATAACCTTCAGAAACAATCCTAATAAAAGATCTATTATTAAGAACGTCTTAAATCTTTGGCAGTTAAATTCTGCAAGTCAGTCTTACCCGACAGGCATTTAGAACAATGACAAGTGTACTTTACAATTACAACTTAGTGCAAAAAGTTAATTAAGTTAGAACCAAACACTTTAAATATACTGATACAATTAAAATACATTTTCTGTCGTAAGCATTAGAATTCCTTAACCGATTATTAATCCAAAAATAAAATACAGGTTTATTATCACAGGTATACCTATTATCACAGGTATATCTATTATCACAGGTATACCTATTATCACAAATATACCTATTATCACACATATACCTAATTGCGTCCTAACAGATCATAGAATCACATTGTCACGTTCCAATTCGTTTTTAACCAACTGAAACTTGCCTTGTATATTACACTTTAAATATCGAACCCCATTTGTTAAAGGGCTGCTTGTTCAGTTACTGATCGACTTGCGATAGAATTCGGCGGATCAGACAAGATCACAGCCTTGCAAGCATGCTTATACATGTGTACATTTGCTATTCGCTTATGCATATACACGTTTACATGTACAAGTATACATGCATGTTTGTGCATATAAGGAACTGATGCACAAGCTGAGTACCTTCTTCGAGCCTCACAATGGCACTCCTCATTGAACTGTCCTCATTGTGATCACATCAGCAGCAAATCTGATACAAAAGTCATAAGTGGCCTGAGCGTGGAGCCGTTATAAACTCACATTTAATAAAACTCGTTTCATAAATGACGAGTCATTTTCACAGGCACATTTTTGTCTGGTACATCAGTTCTGTGCCATAGAACCCTTTTCCTAAAGACTTCACTTTCTATTTTCACCAGATTTACTTACTTATCTATAATGAGTACACTGACCGTACACTGTCAGTGGCGCGATCAGACGGCAAGGGAGAGGCCTGGCCACCCACCCTCATATGTCAAGGACAAGAGATTTGAAGTCGCTAACACTTCATACCAATGGCTACCTTTTGGGTAAGCCTAAGGGACTGCTGCCCTTCTTCTCTGTCTTCTTCCAACTTACTCACTACTGTTCGCTTTCTGAACGCAGCTCACGGATGAGGACAGTGGCAAAGTCGAGGACATCGTCCGCGGAAACGGGGGCGCTTTCTGTCAGTCTTTCGAGGACCTAAATAGAAAGAGGAGAATACCCAATCAAAGATAAATGAATCACTTTCGTTTTTAATGTGCAACCAAAAGAAAGAGAACAAATTTTGTAATAGGTACAAGTAAACGATATAGCTAATCAACATAGTTGCACCACCGGAATCTTCACTGAACCACTTCATCCAACAGAGTAGACACTATACGTTGTATTTTATAACACAGATTCACCCAAACAAATCCACTCAAGTGGTACTAACAAACACCCAGAGTAAGTAAACACCAAACAAGGCGACTCCAGAACACAATATTATAAACTGTTTAAAAAACCGAAAGGAACATTAGGGCAGGAATTCTTCACTGCAAGTGTTGTAGACTTGTGGAATGGTTTGGATGATGGTACTGTCTCAGTGGACACCATAGCAGCTTTCAAGAGGAAGGTAGGCGAGATAGGCTATTATGCATTACAGGTTAACTCTTGCAGTGGTTCTAACACAACACGTCTTCTGAACCACTTAATACCCTTGTTATGCTATGTTAAATGTGATAAAGTAGTAAACACAACTTGCCACCAAACTCAAGTCCAACCTCTTAAGATCAGTAAGACAGATGCATGTTTCGTACTTCTGAATAGCTCTTAAAAGGAGCTATAAAAATGTTTGGATACATAGGTACATACCTTGTTGGTATCTGCATTGCTAATCAGGTAAGAAGCAGTCGTTATAACAGCAGCAGCAAGGAGCGTGAAGTCATTCTGTAGAGAAGCACTCAACCTAAAGAGAATTTTACGGCAATTTTGTTTTCACAACACAGTGGTTCGTGCATACATACATGCACAAGCACTTACGCATACATACACACATACATACTGATATATTCATGCACACGAGCATACATATATACCAACATGTAAGACCTCAGTGAGGCTTATGACATGTGCTATATAAGTAGCGATACATACAGCACAGATAACTAAATACATTGCCACTATGCTAAGATGAGAAAACGCTACTACCAGTTTTCACATAAATAACATTGGAGCTCCAATCCACAGGGCAACCCATTTGCATGTTATTACTATTTCTAATTAGTAACATTATTAATTAGTAATATCAGTAGCTCAAAACAAAACAAGACCTCATCATATTTTTCTAGAAACAGCATTAACCTATGAACTTACCGGCGCTTCTTGGGAGTCAGCTGACGTGAAGCGAAGATGCTCTGAAGGTCTTCGTAAATTCGCGAATGCTTTATATAGATGATGTCGAGAAAGTTGAGACAGGTCTTGTAATAGCAGTCGACCTGGAGTGAAGAGTCCCTCTGAGCTGAAAAGATGGACTTGACATTAGTATCGCACTTTCATATAATAAGCCCAAAAATACATGAAGAAGAAGAAGGCGAGCAGTCCTAAAGCTAGCCCCAGAAGGCTGCCATGAGTATGAAGTGTTAGCAACTTCATTTTCTCAGTCTCAGCATATATAACTACAAACTGGTTCATCTACAGAAAATATAACGAACATGTGATTACCTCACTGTACCCAGCGTAAGTTGTATGTAGTAGTTTCACACATTCATTTTCGTCTCTTTACCAGATTCCTTGATTTTTTCCTGTTTAAATGCAATTTGCGTTTCCAATACCATAGCTATTAATAGTTTATCAATTCTAATATAATGGCTTCCACAGCACCATTGATTGGCTCATCCTCCTGGAACAAACTGCCTAGCAACCTGCGACAAGAGCTTCTCAGCCTCTCTTTGCCTCCACTAATACCACCACTCACTCATTGTCATCTACCTCGGGCTCCTCTACTCATCACCCCACACGCTTTCCACTCCAAATTGAAAACTCACCTGTTCAAAATATCCTACCCTAATCCATCTGATCCTCTGCCTTCCAAGCTTACTCGTCCTCAACGAAACCCTCCGTAAAAGCTGCTCTGCCTTTCCCTGGTCTCTCTGGCAACCGGACTCGGACCACCAACGGACATCGATTTCTGGACAACCCCTCGGATACCTCGCAGCGCTCGTGAATAAGCTGGTGCTCTGCGCTTGGCTTTACAGCGGTGCTTTAGAAAATTGGAGATTACGATTACAATTTGCCTCTTTCCTGCAGATGCTTGAAGACCATTCTCTTGAATGTGGTCTCATTGTATTAGGTCAGCAGCGCCTCTGACGAGTCTCTCTTGAAGTGGCGCTATATAAAAATACAGTTACCAAATTATCACAAAGCACAAGACTTCAAACGAGCGACCATCAGCAAATGAAACTACTATAAGAAATCCTAATCTGGTGGAGTAGCTCGGTCAAACTCAAAAGCTCAGTGAAACCAGAATTAAGGCTACAGCATTAGCACCACGAAGTTCATCTAAACAAGCCTTACGTACCCAAAACGACAAGCAGTGTTTCGATGTATTCAAGAGGGGTTGACAGTAAGACTCTGTGGTTGAGTGTATTCAGAATGCGTATTTCCGATTGGATGATTCCGTTGAAGCTGTACTTGTGACCGAGTTCCCGCAACAGACCCCACACTTTCTTTGTAGTCAGCAACTGAAATGCAACAGCAACACTTAACAGCAACATTTCTACATGCAGATGCAACACAACTGTATTTGATATTGCCCTCCTTCCAATCAGATGCAGACAACAATACGATTTAAACTTCTGGGTTAAATTCAAAGTGTAAATCAGCACTTTAATGCAGTTCTAAAAAGATAGCCTACTTAGTAGATAACAGAAGAAGAGCAGTCCCTTAAGCTAGACCTGAGGCAGCCATGGGTATGAAGTGATAACGACTTCATTTTCTTAGCCTCGGCATATAAGGGCCCTCCCTTATATGCCAAGGCCAGTCCTCTCCCTCGCCGTTTCATCTTCCCGTCGATAGTGTATAGTCAGTGTACTCATTATAGCCGAGTTGGCTAGGGGGCGCAGGTGGAGCAGAAATCTTGACACAAGTTTCTGATTAGTGGGGATTTGAATCCCCGACGTCTCAGTTGACAGTCCAGCACGCTAACCACTGGACTAATTAGTAGATAAATAAATAGAAATAGACACGCATATATGCAATGTCCACAAAGTTGTCATACCAGAATTTATGTTATAACAAAGCACTTAGAAGCAGGCTCTAGTGTACATGAAAACTCCAGGCAAAACGATCAAAGGTTTGCTTCATACTGCATAATTTGAGGTGAGTTTGCTGGCAATCTGACAACAGGACACGGCGCGTAGCATGAGTTGTGTTTTGACACGGATCTGGATTGACTTCCATTCCTCCAGCTTCATCTCGCGGCTCGAATCGAGATTCTCCACATGGCTGTACAGGTCGTGAACATGTTGCAGGAGGAATCTACAACACACGGAAGAATTCAGTAAAGTTAATATCGAGTTATTACCTCAGTTCAACTGGGGATTGTTTTGTATAGGTTCTAAGGAAATTAAAGTTTGAATTAGAGCATCCTTTCTTATAGCATCCTTAGAACAGTTTTGCATGTTCTATCAGCTGAACAAATATCCCAGAAATATATCCAGGATTTCTTTTATCTCATACCAGTACCTCCGCCGGAATTCTGACTCAGCCAGTCTTTGGTGTCTCTCTGTGTCTGTTCCATCCTTCTCTCTGTCTCTGTCCCTCCGTGTCTCTGTCTCTATCCATCCCCTGTCTCTGTCTGTCTATCCCTGTCTGTCTCTGTTCTTCTCTGTCACTGTCTCTGTCCCTCTCTGTCTCTCTAACTGTTACAGTTCCTTCCTTTCTCTCTTTCCCTCTGTCTGGGACACAGTCATAACTCTCAGTCTCTCTCTCTGTCTCTGTCTCTGTCCCTGCTTGTCACTGTATGTGTCTGCCTTATGACAAACCCATGGATCCAACACATGAAGCTGTAACAGACACTTGTAAACAAACAAAGCTTTACCTTAACACGCAACTTCAACAGACGGGTCTTTCAACTGGGACAAAACTGAAATGGGTTAAAGGCTAAATATAATGATCTTATTTTGCAAAAATTCCTGTAAATAAACTGCCTAAGAAGAATTAATAAATAATAATCTGGACTTGATAAATGCTTATTGAAACATATATTATGGGACATAGTACCCAACTGGTCAGAGCGCTCGCCTTGTAACCTGGACACTGGGTTCAAGCCTCCTCCCCTGAGACGGTTACTGTATAGGAACCTTAAGAAAGTCCTTTGCTCACAATTGCTCAGTGCCATCGACTGATGCTTGGTCATTAGATAATATGCAAAATAATAATAATAGTTACTTAATAATAATAATAATATTATTATTATTATTATTATTATTCATTTATTATGTGTACATTAACAGAAAGCCATAAAATTGTAGTCTCTACCTGTTTAATATTTCAATGGCCAGGTATCTCACTTGGCTTGGCTGTCCCAGTCGCTCACAAATGCAAAACACAAACTCCGTCAGATTGTCTTTCTTGAATGCAGCCTACAAGAAAACAACCACAGATTACTCATTCTGTCATCGATATCTAATCTATTTCAATGACTTCTAAAGCACCTTTGCTATCTCAGGGCTTCAACTGATGGTCACGCCAGAGTGAGGTTAAATTCCTAAATGTATCTGAATATTTAATAGCACCTTTTACACGTTTCAAAATTCCTGTAACATCTAACACTTCAACAAAAAGATATATCTTTACTGTTTTTGAAATATATTTCTTGTCCATAAACCAGAGGTTTTGCACATCATCACACATCATAAATCATTGGAGAAGTCCAGTTGGACTATTTGCATAATTTGCAAGTTATCCACTGAATAAACCTGCTACAGGCAATATCACAGGATAGGTGCTGACCACATAAACACGTTTTAACGCACATAGCTAAACCTACTGCATCTATTTATATCGCAAATGCTATCCTTAACTTAAGAAAAGGAGTTTACTCAGCTGTATATCCTATTCCTGTATATATATTTGGAGCACATATATGCAATGTGCTGATAGGCCTAGCGATGAACTATAGTGACATTCCATCTTTTCATCCTCATAATTGGTAGGCTATAACTTTAATCTGCACCAATCTATACAATATTCTATATTACTGCAGTGTGCCCTATCTGTTGTAAATTGCTATAGTTCGTCCTGCACCTGTAAAAGATTAATTACGTAGTCAATTATATATAGTTGTATATAATAATTATATATAATTGTCAAAGAAAAATAATCTCGTTTAGGCCTATAATCTACCTGATGAGGAAAGACGTTCTCAATTCTCTTTTGGTCCTGCTCCACAAGAGTCGTGATCCATTCAAACATGATTTCTGAGCCGACATTAAAGGCTGGGTTCACAAAGAAGCCGTCTTGAATGGCCCTCGAAATGGACATGGTGTCCGAGGTCCCAAGCAAGTCCCTCCTTAGAAAGACCCAGATCTTCACGTATATCCACATAAAATCCTTTACAACCTACGCTCTACAGCAGCTGTAATCTAATTACACACGTCGGAAAGAACAACCTGTTTTCAAAATGACGAAAAACTGTAAAATTAAAACGAAACTGCCGAAATCGCAGCGTTTTATACGGGACAGCAGACGACATCAAAACACTACGATTGCTAAACTTCTTGAAAACCTTCTACATGAGTTTCCTTTATTTTGCAATACTTATAAGTTTCCCAGTCTGAACGGAAGGTCCGAAAGTTATATATAACCATGCCATTAGCATTTATGCTTAATTTGCAAAGAAATTCAAAACACATAAGCAAGAAATTTATATTAATAGTAAAATAGTCCTTCGCACGCAAGTTCTCAAACAAGGATTAAAGGACATTCCAGGCATATCTCTCAATCGTAATCGTAATCGTAATATCCAAATCTATAAAGCGCCATCATAAAGCTAAGGGCAGAGCCCAAGCTTATTCATGAGAGCTGCGTCAAGTAAGAAGGATTGTCCAAATATAGCAAGTGAAAAACAAAATTCGAATGCCAGAAGAGTGAGAAGACTAAATAAAAAGACAGCGATACAGAGAAGCCAAAGTGGTTTGCAATTGTGTTTATAATAATAATAATCTTCGTTTAATATCTTCAAACTGACAACAACGCAGTATGATTACAAATCAGTATGAACGGATGATCACAAGTTATTACAGGAGTCGAATTTAACTGTACACGGCAGCCATGCAAGGCGCCCATCACGTCCTACATCTCATTTAACAACGCGCCATCTCGCGAATGAAAGGCTGAGTGGACCTAAATTTGGGAGGGTAGCGGGAAGCGAGAAATGGTGAGAGAAAAATTGGAAGGTGGCGAAGTGGATGGATGGATCAGCGTAAGATTTCTTGAAAGGTCGGACTAGATGTGAATAGAAATCCTGAGGATTGATAGATTAGAGTTGCTGTTGGGTGAGCAACCGAATTCCCCAGCTGTTATTAGGCCTAATAACCATTTGAACAGAGTAACTTAACTAAAGGTGTCACATCATTATGAATTTATATAGTAATTGAAAACTGTGTTGTATATCGAGTGATTAACGAACTATAATGATGAGGATTCAATGTTTCAGGAACAGAGTTATGATTATTGTGATTAGATTTAAACGATGTTTGAATTATTTTTAACAAATGTCTGGATCGGCCTCGTTGCGAAGTTGGCGACTTGGCTTCAGAACTTTCGGGAATCGAGGTCAACATGGTGTTCTTGACGGGAATTTTGCTGCGACGAGTCCAAGAATTTGGACGTCCTGGAGGTGGTCCGGACAAATTTTGGAGAGTCCAGCAACAGCTGCGATTCTCATGGGTTTGCATTGCTTTTTGCTTTACTCCAATTTTTGTTTATTTGAGTTTTATTGGTATTTCCTGCATTATCGCCCATCGACCCACGGTGATGTCAGATCATTCCAAATTAATACATGCGAATATTACTAGTTTTGCAAGGCACAAATTAATCCGAATACTAGTAAGTCCCGAGTCTTAATGTAAAGAACCTAAGAGGCAAAGAATTGGAAATGTGGTAATGAGTAAAGCAACAAGGACCATGCAAAACAGGTTGCTCATAAGAATTTTAAGCACGTTTATAACCAATTTGAAAATATTCAAACACGACCTGAATGCCACACGGTGTTTTATATGTTTAAAACAAAGCTTAATTTAATTTTGTTTTTAAACTTGATTTCTTCCTTGGAGCTGACATGCCTTTTTTGACATTGCAGAAATTCCGCGGCCGAAAACGTAACTGCTTTGGAATCGGAATGCGCTATGTACACAAAGCGCTGATGTATTCGACCTTCAATCGGCAACAGAAGAAGAAAGACATGTCAAAGGTCAGCTGAGCTCAGGCTTTTAGTTGCAGTAGTCTCTGTTTAACGACACTGTCATAACAAAGATGAGTTTTACCCTCCTCCTTTATCTCGGCTTGGGACTGGCACCACCCAAATTTTGTCATTAGCGGAGTTCAGACTTTTAGTGTTCACGCAAGTTGCTATGCATTTATACATTACAATACGATACAAGCAATGGGATGACTGATAATAATAATAACACGGACAATTTCTATAGCGCCGTAATGCGACCATACCGCTACAGGGGCGCTGTACAGACGCAACTCACAGCCTAACATAACATCCGGTCCTATTCATCAGAAGGATAAGCCTTGGATGAAGGCTGATGAAGGGTTAGCTGTTATTCCAGTGTTCAGCGTACAGGTTGCACTAAGGGATGTTGAGTTTGTTGATAAAACAATTTTTCGATGAGCGTATGATTACACGCCTGATCTAATCCATAGCACCATAATCGTAATGCAGCAAAGCATCGATCAAAGGTCGAGCAAAATCATAGTCAAAATCATAGTCAAAATCATAGTCAAAATCATAGTCTATTAGAGATACCAGGTATAACTTTTGGCTTGAGCTCCTCAGTCTTTCTCTTCCTCTGTTCCAGATTTGCCTGAAGACCATTTGTTAGTGATAGCACTGACTTGGGTCACGAGCGCCTCTGAATCGTTGAGTGGCGCGTTTATAATTAAACTTAACCCTTTAACGACAAGAGTGTAATAAAAGTGAATGGGAAACCAATGAACCTCGTCGTTAAAGTGTTAAAACTCGTCTCTTTCAACTTGCTTACCCTCCGTATAACCTGGCTTCTGGTTTCTCTGATATTACGATCTGGTTCCTCCTACAATGGATTTTGAGTCTTGATTGCGATCCCACTACGTGACTATCAATGGATATCTTGGGCATTGGGATAACGGTGCTATAGAAGTCATTGGATTAGATTGGATTAGATTGGATTGGATTGGATTGGATTGGATTGGATTAGATTGGAGACTGAATTAACAGTTAGTGTTGTTGTTTGTGTTTAGCTGTGGAACGTTCGAATCGGAGCAGCCACAGACGAACATGGTCTCTCCAGAGAAGACTTTCTCGAAGGTTTGGCCAGGGTAGGTAGTACGTTGAACAACCCGGTCTTTGCTTAAAGTAGTTTTATGGTGTTTCAAATGAACTGGTGGATGAGACGTTCATGTAGAATAATATTCTTACTCTATAATTGTATTGTGCTTTAATGTTTTTCTCTTGGCATGATTTCACATTTTAAAATCATATTTACATTTTAAAAGGAACAATTGCCTTTTGTCTTTCAGAGCCACATTCAGTTGGATCGCAAAGTTCTAACCGATCTTGCTGTCTACGAGCCACAAACGTTTCAGGTAGTTAATGATTTTTACATAATCCGATCGGGAGATTTCTATAGCACTGTTATTGTAATTGTTAGGATAAACACTTCTGCAAACCACATTTCTTTGGACAGTTTACAAGTATTAAAATGGTAGTTAATGACTGTTTATATCCACGAGTCCCCAGAAATCTGTCGCGTAAACCATGGCTGTAACAGATGATGGCGGTTTTCTTAACCACCAGAAAGCTGCATTACTTACATACATCAGCACAAGAATTATTATTATTATTAATACACATTTATTAAGTGCCACTATATAATCGACGGTGCTGAGCAATTGTGAGTGAAAGACTTGCTCAAGGTTATTATTATATTTATAATAAACTTTACTCATTTATTAAGCTCCACTATATCATGACCCAGCATCAGTCATTGGTGCTGAGCAGTTGTGTGGAGGGCTTGCTAAAGAAGGTTCCTACTAGGTAACCATTGAAGGACAGGAGGATTGAACCCAGACTCTTCGCATTACAAGGCAAGCACTCAACTAATCGGCTACCATGTCCCACAACATCACGTACTGTCCTGCACATGTCCTTTCCTTTGGAACAGTCTTCCTGTTAACGTGTGTACTATTCCTTCTATATTGGCGCATATTGCATTTTCGTTGTTTCTTTATTAAGAGGCATCCATTAGACGGCCGTGTTTAGAGTTTTTTGGAGATGGTTTTGTTCTAGTCTGTAGAGGATTGTAAACATTACTATAGGATAAATGCAAGCGATTGACTTATGCCATTTAAATCATTTCCACATTTTTTCCACTGTCGTTTAGAAGTCAGTCTTGAAATGAAGTCCATCTGATCAGGGGTGTCTATCCCCCAAGTCATTGGAGCAACTTCCCCTTTTCCCCCTCTTCTTCCCCTTCCTCCCCCTCCCTAAAATGATGGCACACACACTGACAGATCTTCTTCCCCTATTTCTTGGATGGAGCATTTGCTCCAAGGTTTCTATGGTGTAGACGCCCCTGCATCTGATTGGCTTTTTGTCTGTCTTTGCATCCAGAGCCTCACGGAAATCGCCAAGAAGCTCCTTGATGAAGAAGGTCTGTCCAAGTTCAACATACCTTCTGGTAGGTTCATAACGAAACAGTGCAAGTGAATTGCGCGTCCGTGGAAAATACCATTGCCATATGCCAGTGGAGTGACTTTGCACCAAAGTTACCGGAAACAAGTGTGGTGCGTTGACGTGTAAAGCAAGGTTCCTTGTACGAACATTGATTGGAACTGTGTACAAAGGAAAACGCAAATGCGTGGTGGCATTTGGAATGCAAACAGAAAGGGCGAATACATAGTTAGCACTTGGAATACAAATTCACCGATCTGTAAAGTCTGAAGGTGTAAGTGACTTGTGTTTTACACAGATTAAAACTTTTGTAAACGAATGTTCCTACTTATGCTATGTTCGCCCTAAATAAACTCAGTATTACAAATGTTTATTTTTACACATGAATTGACATAAGCAGCTTTTGTTCACACTTGATCTCACTCCTTATGCTCTGGCTTACCTTGCAGTACATCATTGCTGGTTGACCATACTTACTCTTTGATCACCTTTACACATTGGTAATGATTCTTTTGTTTAACCACACAGTTCTTAAACGCTTCAACAATTAACTGCCTTAGTTTCCCAGTCACTTTTAGTACACTCCTCGTTAAAGTATTAAACCTACTCTTGTTCACTTTGTTTATCATAAAACAACTCCAGGGACCAATTCATCTCATGTGACTAAAAGACGCAGCATAAATCATAGACTAAACACTCCATCTGCTTTCTAAGCTCTCGTTAATCGACTCGTGACATGAAATATCACAACAATCAAGCCAAAATAATTTATTTGGATGCATGTCTGCAAAACAGCGATCTGTAAAAACCAGATACGATAGAAAACATCGCTTTACGCTAGACAAGCCTAACAGATGGACATCGATTACGACAACATTGGTATCGGGATTGGCCAACGCTAAAAATAGAATTCTTTATGTAGCTCTAGCAGAACAGACAGGCAGGCAGAGGACGGACAGGAAACTACGTCAACTCAAGTCAACAAAACATCGAAAATGTGCACGATCAGAATTAAGCCAACGCCAAACAGAAAACTCCTGGCGGATATAAATTGACAGCCAACGCCAAAACTCTGCTTCATTGATTTGCGCATGTGGAGCACTATAGAAGTACATAAACGCTGGTTCAAGTGGCATTTCTCAGACAACTGCTTATAAACCGCTGTAGCACAAAGAGGTGTTGAAAGTTGGGGACGTATGGTGGCTATTTGCTAACATATCATTATTTATCTCTTTGTTCTGGGCTCAGCCTTGGTGTAGCAGTTGAAACTTTTGCCATTTAACACTTTAACGATGAGCTGCATTGGTTTCCCAGTCATTAAAGTGTAAATTGGTTTGGGAAAGGTCCTGCTGGATTGCAGATGTGTGAGCACTTTACCCAACCGATCCCTCAGAACATTGGGGGAAAGTAGTTTACAGGGGCTGGTAAAACAAACCCTGCCGTATGTGGAAGATGATGAATGCCACAGTTTGTTAATGCCAACAAATGAACTACTGCGTACATCGTTTTAACGATGTTTGAAACTGGTGTAAGCAGAAGCGATTTGATCTTGTAAGCAAATTTATATAGCGCCACTTCAGACAGACTCATCAGAGGCACTCCCGACCTAACACAATGAACCATGATCTGAAACCATAACAATAATGCCATCAACAACAATTACAGTGAAACCAAACCAGGATGTACTGAGTTAGTTTCACATGTCTGGACATTTCCACGGCATCTAATATCCACTAGACAACGCTACAGAACTTCATTAAATGCTTCAGAGCTTTTGATTTCTACTGCAAACTAAGCATCCATTCCCGGCGCTATATAAATGCTGCGTTACCTTACATTCCCATTACGAACGAGTAACAATGGCCTTTTTCTATCTATAGAACGATGCGCAGATTTTGCAGACATCTCTTCCAACTACATGTGCACCAATAGAAGCAAAGTTTGCTAACTAGACCCGTCTGCTCGTTAAATGTCTTCGATCGAACAACACAAAAGAAGAACAGAAAACACAAAATATCTAACATTATATCGTTAACAATCCAAGAACTATAGTAGGACCGATTCCGCAATTTCAAGCCCAATTTCAAGTAAGAATATCTACATAAATCGCAAGCAATACCGGTTCTTACAGCACACATCCTGTGCACTTAGTTGTAGTAACTTCTGCTTTAGAAATCTTCATGTAATAATAATTAACAATAATAATAAATAAATACAAGATACCGGTAAAGATATCTATGTACAGACTGCTGCAACTTGCTCCGAGAATAGACGAGCATCTATCGGCAACAAGCAAACTAATATGACGATGTTTTAAGCAATTATGTTCGATTAGTCTTGTCTGAGGTAACTTAGTTAAGGAGAGGAGGCATCAAACAGCTCTAAACATAGGCGCCGACTTCTTGGGTGCCAATGCACCCAGAGAGAAAGTTCAGTGGGTGCCTGGCACCCAGAAGAATTCGGACCTTAAATTCAATTTTTTTTACAACTAAGTAATATCACAACTTGAGAAGTACAACTACAACAGAAAGTTTTGGGTATTCCAAAAAAAGGTCATCACATTTTTTGGGGGATGAATTCCTAAAAAAAGGTGAAAATTTTAGGATAGAATTTTCTTAAAATATGCACTGGGACCCAGGCACCCAGAGACAAAAGCAAAAGTCGGCGCCTATGGCTCTAAACAATGACCATCTTAAAACAATTTCCCCCATTCGTTTCCCAATACACACGTGAAGATATCTACACCCATTTCTACAAGCCCCACTGGGGTTCAAAATTTTCCAGTTTTGCAAAACATTTAAAATCCACCAGATATGACTTGATTCAGAAAAGACTTTCCAATTTGATCGTTAAACGGCTACGTGACGCTGCCACAATTAACATGTCGCTTTATACGTTTAGTGAAAGCAATTCTAGTTGAAACAATATCCTTCCGACCAGCAGCAGTAGAGTATTATCAGTTTGTAAATGGGCTTTCGACATAAACTTACGAATATGCTGTTCACAATAATTATAATTATTATTTATACAAGCAATTATTTGCACAAGTAATTATACAAGCAACACTTTAATACTGTATCTCCTGACGACTTTCAGTTACTGGGGCAAGTATCGGTGTGTAAGAGTCGCTCGAAATCAGAGACACGTTTCATCTATTTGCGCAGACCGCGACTACTATTTCTCATACAAAAGATTCTGTTTAAAATCTACCTAGTTAGTTATAAAATTGTTTCCAGAGTTTACAGAAAATGAACCAAAACATCTGTGAAATGAGTAATTGTATAACACAAGGAACCTGATTCGAGGCACGTATAGCGTGTCTACGTATTAACTAGGTAGGCATCGTGAATGCGATGATTCCTGCAGATAACACGAACTTATCCCAGCAGGTAATGCATTGGAGAAAATGGCAGAACAGCTGCTGAAGATTTTATCTCAATAAACTCATACTTTTTGTTCATGATCTAATGAACACCAGAGTTTCATACATCCTTTTAATTTTCCTATCTCCAGATATCACCAGCCTTATTGGCAGGACAAGGAAACGAAACATTTAATTGTGACACTACTTTGAAATATGTTTCGACCCTGGCAGGACAGGTCTGTACGTGGTGACCTTAATGGCCAGGGCCCCGTTCAATTGGGTAGCGGTGGGCACGGCTCTCATCCGTGAATGATTCGTTAAAAAACGAGCAGGATCAAGGCTACACATCTTTTATATGCCGTGCTTTAGAAAAACAAGTATACAACAATCCCTTAAAAAGTAAACGGGCCTACAACTTATAACGAAATACAAATAATAACCCAAATTACCCAACAAACCTCTCTAACCCTATAATCATCTATTTATTTCAGTGCAGTATGTTGGGTGTTTTACGACAAAACAAAAATTTCCTTATTGGAGAAAAAGTACACATCAGGAAATTATCTCACACATCTGCTATTAGAGATGACTCACTCAATTCCTGGCAATAACGACTTCTTTCACGATGAAACGTTGAATGAAGCTCTTACGAACAAACAACTCGCGTAATTATGCGGATGAAGATGCCAGTGTACGACCGCAAATCGATTGTAAACTTGCAAACTAAAAGTTGATCATTACTGCATCAGAGCAACAATATCACGACCACTGCTGTGTCTTTCAGCGCAGCGTGTTGGGGGCTTTAAGACGAAAAAAAAATTTCTTAAATTTAGAATTTCAAAGATAAAGTTTCAGAATCGTAGTAGAAGAAATTAAGAATACAGCGGATGGAAAGAAACTGATTTCCATAGCACCATACAACTCAGGTAGCGAAGGAATAGCGGAAAGCAAGACACTGATTTTAAGTTGTTTTTACATCCTCTACATCCAGTTGTAACTAGAAATTTCAAATTCTTATGAGAAATACCATCAACTGGAGATGCTCTCATAGCATCTAACAATGCCACTAGGAACAGAAAAATACCTTGGAACAAAGCTTCAGTTGATGGCCCTAGGCAATGGCACATCATGGATTTTCTCAAGGCTCCGACACAGTTAACCCACTCTCCATTATACATGTTATACAGACGACTCTCAAAGGCCGCAGTTTTGTCTGCCAGGATATCAGGACTTAATCAAGAGAGCCAAAGAAAGTCTTGCAGCATTTTCATAAGACACAGAGAGCAGCGTCTTCATATTTTTTGCCCCATGTATACCCGTTAACATGTAACATATACAACAACATCTCAACATGTTGCATCTCGGGATTCCCATCGTATCGTAAGATACGTATAAATGTTACCTCTATCAGAAAATCTTGGCATTTCCGGTGAACATCACATATAATGTACAAAGAGTATGACAGGTTTCGCTAACATCAATTTTAAACACATCTCAATCACATGTCACATTTTATGATGCTGAAATCGTGACACAGAATCGCTGGACTAGTGCTAACAACAACTTATGGGCGTACAGTAAATAACAGTCAATGAAAATGATAAAACTCAAATAAGGAGAAAAATTCAGATCTTTGAATTGTGCTTTGGTCAAATGCAAAGTCTTCTTCAATCAACAAAAACAAACCAATTTCTAAAAGTTGGTAACAAAATGCCAAGCCTGTCAATCACTACCGCAAAGCCCCGCCCTCCACCTGTCAATCATCACCGCAAAGCTCCGCCCTCCAAATACCATTGGATGAGGAAAATCTCTCAGAACATACTAACACGGTGAAATCACCCAAGTAATAAAGTTTAAGTACCACATTGAAAATCGACCTGATTTGTGGCAAAAACGATAATGTATATCAGTACTAGACTTTTAAATTAACAGAAATGCTGCTCACGATGTCAAAATCTACCAAATGCTCAAAACTTTCATGCCTCATTTTGCAAAATGTGTTTTCCAATTCACATCGACTGCCATTTTTGATTTAAAAGTTATGCTTTTCGTCACATTGTTACCATACCCAGAAATTATTTCGTTCAAACTGCATCGGTTTTAAGCATGATAATTTCCACTGCCCTGCTAAACCATTGAGCCCCCATCTTAAAACGTCCAAATGCCTTTTACCCCGTCTTACCAATTCTGTATCAAACCCCTTCAACCCATATGCTGCTTTTGGCACTTAATATATCTATGATGCTTAGAGTTACCCCAAATCGGGTTTTAACAATCAATGCTAACACCCCAAATTTATTCGGTATCTCAGTAGGTCTTCGATTCCCATGCTGCTATGATTCCAAAGTTTTCATAAAGTGTTGTCCACACAACTCGATAACTAACACACGTTGCAAAAACGTTTTGGCCGAGTGGGTTAAGTCTTAGTGCTTCCCTGCAAAAGTCCGCAGTTCAAATCCAACCAGGAATTTGGTCCTAAACTCCTGTACCAGCGTTCCCAAGCCACACTCCAAACGCGCTAAGCATCCACTCAACCGCGACAACACGGTTCGATCATCACATCTGGATCGAACTGGACACGCCTGACCGCATGCACTGACTCTTTGGCCGATAAAAATCTACTTTTAGCACCGTTGATTCTTTTCAGTATTTAAAATATCGAAGTCGTCGCTTCTTACCCAGCACATAGATTGTCAGATCACAGACCAGCTGACCGGTTTCCAGCTCCACGGTTGCACGCCGCCGATTACACCGACCGTGTCGGTCGATCAACCGTGACGACGACATCACTGCTGCCGAAACCGCGGTGACGGCTTTCGTGCTGCTGCGCTCGTCTGAGATCCGGGATTCGCGCTCGAGTCCGACGCCAACAGCGACTTCGCGGTCTGCTGAGCGGCAGCGGCGGCAGTCGCAAGTTCCTTGGCGCCTTTGCGATTTCCGAGCGGCAGGCAAGACTTCAGCGAGCTGGCGGTCGAAATCCGACGTCGCTTCATCTGCATGATCGACCCGGTCGTGATCAGTTCCCCAAAGCCTTCCTGATGAGCGAACGCATAACCCGATCGCATCGATCGCTGACTTCGACGCGTCGTTGACGCCCGTCGTAAGATCAAGTCGCCCGACTTTGACTTGGACTTGGAGATCCTCTGCTTCATGCGGACCTTCTCCGTAAGCGTCGGCTGCGTGTCGATCTGGTAGAATCGAGCGGCTACGACCGGAAGGAGGAGGATCGTGACGGTGAGGAAGAGGGTGAACCAGAAGTTGGCCGTTCCCATGACGTTGACGGCCGTGCCAAGGTAGGTGTAGTCGAAGAGCTCCGAGTAGAAGACGAAGGTGAAACCGAAGTAGAAGAGGATGCTCCCCCAGATCACAAAATGGTTGAAGCCCGTCCAGTACGACGTATCCAAGGCACACTGGCAAAGACAGACCCACACAAACATATATACACAGAGACAGACACAAACATTTGCACAGAAAGACAGATACACAGACAGATATAAAGACACAAGAACATATCCGTGCATGTACCTGTTATATAAATGACCGAGTGTCTAAACGACCAAGTGAATTACCGATCGATCGAATACATGACCGCGCCTAAATGACCAAATGAATAAATGACGTATGCCTGATCTAAATGCTGGCCGGCCGGCCAAATAAATGACCGAACGCCTATATATATATATGGCAGAGTGTTTAAATTACTGCGCGAATAAAACGACCTAGTGAATAAATGACCGAGCGCGTGAGTAATGATGTGGTGATCGTACTCTGAGCGTGACTGTGACGATGAGGGAGCTGGAGACGATCGTCCCGAAGGCCCTGTGTCCAGCGATGTCCTGTCCGTTGGGTTTGATGGCGTTGTAGAAGGCAAAGTACGGCATGAAGAAGAGGACGAGGGAAGTGAGGATGCCCTCAGCGACGCTCTGCACGAACACCTTCTTGTTGAAGAGCAGGTCGAGGTGACCGGGCGTGTACAGCCTCGGATAGCGCAGCGAATACATGTCGCTCACATCCTACGACAACACACAGTCTTCTAGTTAATTGGGTTTTTTCTAACTATTATAGTCTTACGGACACTTAACATGACTTGTCATTCACATCCTAAGGCACACACGCACACGCCAACGCCTAACCTGATCGAAATGATTTGTCTGGCTAATCTAATCTAATGACACTAGTGGATTGCCGTCATTATGACGGGAAAGGTAGGCATGGAGGGAGGGAGTGAAGGAGGGAGAGAGGTAGGGCGGGAGGGAGGCATAGACAGACTTACTAACCGTTGTTTGCCTGTGTCAATCCGTCTGTCTGTCTGACCGTCAGTCTGTCTGTTTGTCTGTGTGTCAATCCGTCAGTCTGGCTTTGCGTCTGTACGTATAGCTCTGTACTTCCCAGTGTTCATGGGCGGGGCCAATTTCGGGCGCCTGTTAGACTAGCATTTATCGACACACAGAAGTGGGAAATTATTATATGTATAGATATATTGCTCCATTATCAGCCCTCCTAATCCAATGTCAGACAGTCTAATATAACCAACTCCGATGACTTTTATAATCGAAATCTAAACAATTAAACTTATCACGTAATCTACGGTCGTCTCCTTTAACGTATTACTCTATGTGTAATGTAATTAGACGGGTCTTGGCATACCTGGTCAAAGATGCCGAGAGCGAGGATCGGTAGTGATGTATAACAGACGTTATAGAGAGAGATAAAGGCCTCGTCATACAATGTCTACAATGATCAGCAGAAACAACACGATTATATTACGACCTCTAACACCGTATGTGTATGCATGTATGTATGTATATATATGTATGTATTTATGCGTATGTGTGTATGTACGTATGTATGTATGTATGTATGTATGTATGTGTGTATGTACGTATGTATGTATGTATGTATGTATGTTTGTATGTATGTATGCATGTATGAAAACACTTAAAAAAGCGCATTTTCAGTAACCCACAGAGGCACAATGCTAACACTACGACAATTCTACATGACTACATGTGTACATGTAATGTAAATGCTAACCGTAATGAAAGGTTTCTTACAGGACAGAAAATGACTACAAGCAAAGAAGTAGTTCCTTAGGTCAACTCCTAGAGGTAGCCCTGGGCAAGAAGTGTTGGCAACTTCATTTTCTCGGCCTCGACCTACGAGGGCAGGTGACCAGCCCCTCCCCTCACCCACTGATGTACAGTCGGTGTACTCATTATAGCTGTGTTGGTTAGGGGGCGCAGGTGGATCAGATTCGAACCCTCAACAATCGATCACAGTCCAGCAGACTAACCACTTGACCATCAAGCACAACCATAAACTGTGCAGATAGTAGCTTACTACAGTCCTTCGACAGCTATATCACCACGTAACACTACACAAGATTAGGCCTATAGTATTTCATTGTTAATAAAAAAAATTAATTTTAATATTCTGAAGCAGCCGGAATTTGACGAGTTCTAAGCCGTTCCAGACGTTCATAAAAATAATAACAATGATAATAATAAAATATTATGTAAGCTCTGAAGACACCCTTAAAACTAAATCCACCGGTTCTATATATTCATCAACTACGTTCTATCGCCAGAAAAATGTGCCTTTTGAAGAACTCCCGTTTAACTGTAACACGATTTCTCTACAAGAAATCGAATAATAATAACAATAATAGAAATACAAATAATAATAAAGGCAGCGGTAGATTTATCCATATATGTAGACCTGAGTAAAGTTTATGTTCTTCAGATCATAGCTACAGATATAACTGTATATAAATCAGACATTCAGAAACTGTTCATAATATTGCATCCGTTTTTTCTACTGATATTGAGTTAGTGTCGCACTTTTCGCCTCTGTATGTATTGTTCTAAACTCTCCGAATAATAATAACAATACAATAATGGTAATAAATTATAATAATAATAATAATAATAATAATAAGAATACCAATAATAAAGGCAGCGGTAGATTTATCTAGATATCTAATGCTCTCCATAGACACCCATTAAACAAGTTACAACGATGCTATATATTCACCAACTGCGTTTAAACGAAGCATTCCCAGCCACATTCCGCAAAATGCCCTACTTCGTTTAACTAATTCGATCAATTTCTCTACAAGAGATCGCATATAATAACAAATAATAATCGTAATTATTACAACTTATTGTTACAATAATAAAAATAATAAAGGCAGAGATAGATATCCATGGATATATGTAAAGCACTAAAGCCTCCAAAGACACCCCTAAAACTAAATCCACAGACGTTATATATTTCTCAACTGCGTTCAATCGTCAGATCGCAACACCACGTCATCAGACTTCGTTTTACTGTAAATCGATTTCTCTAAAAGATATCGAATAATAATAATAATAATAATAATAATTATAATAATATTAATATTAATAATATTCTGTGGCCGTTTTACTCATCCAGAACTTGAGACGATCATTTTATTGTCTCTGGACATTGCTTTAAGAATCGAGGGAAATATTTTTGATATTTTACGTGGCGTTACCTTTCCATAGCGTTACTTTATATGGCTTTATCTTTACATGTCGTTACCTTTACACAGTGTTACCCTTACACGGCGTTACCTTTACATGGCGTTACCTTTACATAGCGTTACCTTCACACAGTTACCTTTCCATAGCGTTACCTTTCCAAAGCTTTACATTTACGTAGTGTTACCTTTACATAGCATCACCTTTCCATAGAGTTCTTCCCATAGTGTTACCTTTCCATAGTGTTACCTTTACACAGCGTTACCTTTACATGGCATTACCTTTACATAGCGTTACGTTTCCATAGCGTTACCTTGACATAGCGTTACCTTTCCGTGTAAAGGTGATCAACTGACTGACTCACCTGTGCCGAGAAGCCACAGAAGAACGCGTACCAGAGGTGGCAGAGAGTAAATGCAAAGTTCTTGTAGAAGAAGTACTTGAGGAACTTGCACATTCGCAGGTACGACCACCGACCATGAACGAGCAGGAGCCGCTCGAGAAAGCGGAACTGAGCGAGCGCAAAATCGCTCGCCAGAACGGCCTGCATGCCTTCCTGGCCGCTGATCCCGACTCCAATATGGGCCACTGCAAAGCAGGAAACAAATAGTGTCTCATTTTAATTGTAATTAGAAACTGCTGTTGCGCCGTTGTCTAATGCACAAGGCATCAACCGATGGCACACCAAAACCAAGGCATAATCAGGTCAATGTAATCAGTAATCAGTCCGTAAGACAGAGAGGCAGCCTATGGTGGATAAGCAATTTGAAAGAGGTATGTTTCAAGTTGAGAACGAAATGACACAAGCGATTGAGCAGAGCGCACATCACAGGGAGAGTTCCAAAATCTAGGTCCAGCAACTGTAAAAGCTCGTTCACGAAGAAGCAAGACAAAAAACCATACAAAGTTACTTGGTTTATATGTGTATAATATATATTACTATATATATGTTAACTGACATGATATATATTAACAGGTATATAATAGGGACCCTAAGCAAGCTGAAGCAGAAGAGTTTTAAGCTTCGTTACGAAGCAACGATCAATTAACAAGTTCTTGTTCCTTACTCTTGATCATGCTGACGTCGTTGGCGCCATCGCCAATCGCAAGCGTGATGGACTTCTTGTGTCGTTTTACGAGATCGACGACGAGCGCCTTCTGGAGCGGAGTGACTCGGCAGCAGATGACCGCCTTGCACATACAGCTCACGTCGAGTAACAACCGCTCGAGCTTCTCGTCCAATGCATGAACCTAAGCACAAGACAATAGGATGAGATGAGTAGTGATTCGTTTGCATGGGGTCGTCCATAAAGGACGTCCGCAAAATATGATCTACTTTTGGACTCCTCCCTCCCCCTTGTCCGCATTTGTCTGCATTTGACCTTACCCTCCCTGCCTTCCAATTTGCGGACGTCTGCACGTCTAAGCCAATTTTTAATGTCATCATCATTATTTTTACAATTATTCCACAGTACCTGTGGAAGTTTAAGTTACAGTTCGGGTTTCATATCGCAGGATGTGCTGTAATAAAAGCCTCCTTAAAGTCTCAGTAAAGGTTGTACCATGCAAGTGGTCTCAGGCAATCACTTCACTGACCTTTTCGTCTTTCGGGGAAGGTTGAAACAATGTGGTGTTTAAAAAAACTATCAAATTTAAAAGTTTAGATGCGGACGTACGTACTGGTCATAACCCTCCCTCCTCCCTTTTCCGCATTTGTCCTCATTTCGGTGACCCCTCCCTCCCTCCCTCCCCCTCATTACCGACGTCCTTTATAGATGATCCCCATGCAGTTCTGCTTACTAAGAAATGATGTTGAGTCCCCCAAAGCAAATAACTTAACAACACATCGAAGACAATCCAATATTTGAACATAATAATAATAATAATAATAATAATAATAATTATATTCTTTATTATTTCAAACCAACAGACGCAGTAAGATTACATTGAAACATGAAAGTACAATCAAATCTGAACTAAACACATGGTTTGGCAGCCATGCAAGGCGCCGCCCTAGAGCAGGGTTGTGGTATCGAACCGCGAATATAATGCTCCCCTGGCCATGAGTGTTACCATTACTCTATCCCCTCCATATATGCCATGTTGCAAAACATACAATACAAAACGAGACAATACAGAATATACAATATACCAATCAAGCAAATACAAACATACAACACAAAACATACAATACAATACAAACAATACAATACAAAACAATACGGAGCATACAATACGAATCATGCAAATACAAAACACACAATACAATACAAACCATACAATACAAAACAATACAAATCATACAACAGAAAAGAACAAAACAGCTCTCCTCCTCCAAACGAAACATCGCCATATGTACCAGACTGTGTCCATTGATGATGAGCGCAAATCCACCGAAATCCTCGGCCAGACAGGATTCGCGTATCATTGGCAGTGGATGCATGGAAATGCTTCCGTTGCTGTACGAGATCACTTCCATCTGTCCATCCGGTCCACACACGCTCTTCTTCGTTATCGCGATCATGTCGTCGCGCGCTCGCTCCAGCTGCTCGGCCACCTGCTCGTACGACTCGCCATCCACCGTGTAAATCTCCTCCATGTCGTCTATCAGAAGTTTACAGCTGTAACCGATGTTTACGGCCGTTTCTAGTTAACAGAAAGCGTAATCAAACGTAACCATGCGTAACAGAATTACTCATGTTTTATAGACTAAACATACTGACAATGCGTAACAGAATTACTGGTGGTAATGTTAGTAAGAGTAGCATGATAGATGATTTTAGGATGCTTTGTATAGAGGATAATGCCTGACAGACTCTGTGAAGTATGTAGAGTCACCTGTGCGAGGGCAAGGGCATAACTGCTGCTTAGGATCTATGATACACTGGGTTACTCACAATACACTGGGTTACCTATGATATTGTACTGGAAGTTTTTTTATTGTGCTTTGCACGACAATTAGGGTTATCGATGTGTATGATATTCTGTACAAGAGTTAGGGTTACCTATGACACTTATGGCAATCTCTGATACCTTGGGTTACCTATAATACTCTGCATGAGGGTTAGTTTGACCTATGATACTTATGGCAACCTATAATACTCTGCACAATAGACGATACAAAATGCTGATCTGTACGATGGACAGTACTGGACTTTCTCCACTGGACATGACGCAGTGCTCGTAAGCTGGTGCCATGCACTTAACTTCACAGTAGCACTTCGAAACCTGGAGTTTACAATCACCATCCTTTCCCCAATTGATCAATGATCATACCTTGCTTATCTCCAGTCAGAACCCAGATTTTCATTCCAGCGAGTGATAGGTTGGCGATGGCTTCTGGAACTCCGTCCTGTAACTTATCTTCGATCGCCGTTGCTCCGATCAGGATCATGCTCTGCTCGATCTCTTCATAGACAGCTGACAGCTGCTCATCTCGCTTCTCAAGAGTCGTACTACGAACAGACAGGGTTTAATAAACGAGGAATAATAATAAAAATAATCAATGGTAAATTTTGCTGTATAACTTCAGAATCTTCTAGTGTTTGAATGACTAAGAGAAAACCTGAATGATTAAGAGAAAACCTGAATGATTAAGAGAAAACCTGAATGATTAAGAGAAAAGTTGAATGATTAAGAGAAAAGTTGAATGATTGAGAGAAAACTGGAATGATTGAGAGAAAACTTGAATGATTAAGAGAAAACTTGAACGATTAAGAGAAAACTGGAATGATTAAGAGAAAACTGGAATGATTAAGAGAAAACTGGAATGATTAAGTGAAAACTTGAATGATTAAGAGAAAACTGGAATGATTAAGAGAAACTGGAATGATTAAGAGAAAACTTGAATGATTAAGAGAAAACTGGAATGATTAAGAGAAAACTGGAATGATTAAGAGAAAACTTGAATGATTAAGTGAAAACTTTATGAAAAATCTCTGGATAGTCAGCAGAATTTATATTTTGCTTTTCTGCTCTAGAAGAGGCAGAATATCAATTTTGCTGATCATCAATAGATTTTGCATTAAGTTTTCTCTTAATCATTCAAAACGCAATCAAAAATCTTAATCCACTGGAGAAGCCAGATCGAAATGCAGCAGATCACAAAAACCAGCAAAGACACGGAGATTGCAAAGTTCTTGAACAATCGGGGAAATCATTTAAACTCTTCCCTTCCGATTCACATAGGCCTACCTGGCGAATTGATGTTTCTTGGACCACTCAGCGAAGTATGCCGGATCGATTTCTCTGACGGCACAACACAGGGTACGAAGTCCACTCTGTGCAAAGACCTAAAACAAGAAGACTGACCATATGATGACCTCAGTGAAATAAACCATTACAATTAGATGCCTACAGATGACCAGTTCATCTCTCTCTCCAAAGACATAAAATAACTAGAATGATAAGATGATCTCTCTCCAAAGACCTAAAATGACTAGACTGTTTTTTTAGATAATCTGTCTCAAAGGTCTAAAATAATTAGACTGATCAGATTCTCTTTCTCCAAAGACATAAAACAATTAGACTGTCTGAACTGCCTCTGTGCTAATTCAAGCAATCAGACTTTTGCACAGCTTAAGTAACAAAACAAGATCACAGCCCAAGGTAACCAGCTGCAACATGGTGTCGAATGGTAAGCACAAGAGTAGGGAACCAGCAGAAACATGGCGTCGAACGATCAGCACAAGAGCAGGGAACCAGCAGAAACATGGCGTCGAACGATCAGCACAAGAGCAGGGAACCAGCTGAAACATGGCGTCGAACGATCAGCACAAGAGCAGGGAACCAGCAGAAACATGGCGTCGAACGATCAGCACAAGAGCAGGGAACCAGCAGAAACATGGCGTCGAACGATCAGCACAAGAGCAGGGAACCAGCAGAAACATGGCGTCGAACGATCAGCACAAGAGCAGGGAACCAGCAGAAACATGGCGTCGAACGATCAGCACAAGAGCAGGGAACCAGCAGAAACATGGCGTCGAACGATCAGCACAAGAGCAGGGAACCAGCAGAAACATGGCGTCTAACGATCAGCACAAGAGCAGGGAACCAGATGAAACATGGCGTCTAATGATCAGCACAAGAGCAGGGAACCAGATGAAACATGGCGTCTAATGATCAGCACAAGAGCAGGGAACCAGATGAAACATGGCGTCTAATGATCAGCACAAGAGCAGGGAACCAGATGAAAATGATTGGCAGTGAGGCAGACAAGACTTACACTCAGCTGGCAAGTTGTCGTCTGCTGAAGAGCAGAGGATTTTGGGTCGAGTCGGTGAAAGACGGTTGTATCTGCTCCTTTGCAGTACAGGGTTATTCGCCCATCCTTCTTCAGAATGACCTAAAGAGTTATAATCATAATCATATGATATACAACAGCACGAAAAACGACTTCTACATAACAGAAAAAACATTATTACTACAGTCGACGCTGCTTCAGTGCAGAGCCTCTGAACTGCCTTCAACCTAAGCACTTAACCGAGTTACGCACATAAGAGTTCACGTGCACTGACTAACAGAGATAGAGCATATCTATACTACACTGCCTTCCATAACCATTCAGTTAAAGGACATCTAAGCAGAATGTTTGTGATACGCTTTGCACATCCAGAATGTCGACCGGTAACAATGTTACTTCACCCGCTCATACAGACCACAGTGCAGCGAAGACTGAGCATTGGACAGCCGGAGTTATTTGCTGTCCATGGGCGAACTGCCCAGGCACCCAGAACGTTCTTTAAGCGGCATTGATAAACACAGAGTAACGCATAATGGGGCAATAGTTGGCTAATGCACAAAACCGAACTATACACATAATGGGGTATGCAAATACCCGGAGGCATCTTGCATTGAAATACTCTAAATAGTAAAATGACTGTTTGAATGAGGACTGAATGAGAACAGACCGACATTCTCTTGCGATCGTTGTTGAAGTCGAGAATACAAAGCAACTCATGAACCTCCGTTCTGCCCATCACTTCGATTGTTATGGAGCTCGGGGTTCGACCCTGAAAGAAATAGAAAAGTCAAAAATAAACAACAACAGAGGCAACTGAAACTGCGATCATATCTGTGATTGTAATTGCAAATTTATATAGCACCACTTCACGAGAGACTCTGATCAGAGGCACTCCCGACCTAAAACAATGAAACCACGATGGAACAGAATGATCTTCAAGCGTGTGCGGAAAAGAAGCACAGAGAGGCCGAGGAGAAGTCAGTGCTAAACCTTTGGAACACCTCAAGCACAGAAATTCAATCAAAGAAATTCAATCAAAGAACTTCAATCAACAGAACTTCAATCAGTACATGTCCAGCTCTTACTTTACCTGAGGATGCGCACAGGTCTTGTGGTTAATGTGCTGGACTGTCAACCGAGAGGTCGGGAGTTCAAATACCCTACTGAGCAGAAACTTGTTTCAAGATTTCTACCCCACCTCTGCCCCCTAGCCAGCTTAGCTATAATGAATACACTGACCGTACACTGTCGGTGAGAAGATCGGACAACAAGGGAGAGGACCAGCCACCCCTCTCTCATAAGCCAAGGCTAAGAAAATGAAGTTGCTAACATTTCACAACCACGGGGTTAGCTTAAGAGGTTGCAAAAGAAGCAGATATTTACCCTACCCTATTTATCAAGACAGTTTAACCCAAATAAACTCAAAGGTACCTTGAAGACAAATCCGAAATTTCGTGCTGCACTGACCAGCGCTCCTTCATCCGGAGACTGTGCCTGATATTCCAACTGACCTATTAGGAAACAATAAACAGATAAACAGATAGACAAATAAACAGATAAACAGCTAAACTGATCATAAGCATAATCTCATAATTTCTAAAGCATTACTTAAAAGCTAAGAGCAGGGCACCAGCTTATTCACGAGGGCTGCATCGTACAGGAGTGACTGTCTAGAGATATCCGGAGAAGATCCGAGTCCAGAGACCGGAGAGAGAGGAGGCAGATTGGTTGCTAAGGTGGGTTTCGTTGAGGACGAGAAAGCTTGGAAGGCACAGGATTTGGATGGATCAGGTATAGGAGTACTTGAAGAGGTGGGACTTTAAATTTGGAGTTGGAGATCCTTTGTGTGATAAGTTGAGGAGCGCTGCGTCATGTCAGACAAGTTGTCCATGGATACCAAGTGGAGGTCCAAGTCTGATTGCCAATGTCAATGATGAAAATAAACTAAAGAAGGCTGTGGTCATCACTGACTTCACTCACAATTGCTCAGCGCCATCAATGTTCTGTTGTATGGTCATGCGTGCATTTCTGAACTTTGGAAGGACGGCAGTATATCAATACAGCTGTATTGCTTGGTATCATGTCCAGTGGTATTGTATTGTATTGTATTATGTAGAGACCTTGAGCAAGTCCTTCACTCACAGTTGTTCAGCGCCACTGATGTTCTGTCGTATGGTTTTGTATGCATTTCTGAACTTTGGAAGGCATTATCAAACGCATTTGTATAGTATAGTATAACTGACCGTCTTTGTCCTCCGGCATGACGGTGTGGCAAAGTGCCAGAAGACGAAAGAACATGTGAACGTGAGGATCGCCGGCTTTGACCGCATCCCAGAGTCTCTCGTCATAGAAGCAGAAGTGCGGCTCATACATCGGATTGTCCGAAAAGTCCACCTTCGGAGTGTGCTACACCGTAAACAGACATCGTAAAGCGTAATTTGTGCTACACCGTAAACAGACATCGTAAAGCGTAATGTAAACCCAACTCTGGAAGAACAGGAAAGCTTTCAAGATAAGATCCTATGCTTTCAAGCATGTATTTAATGCATTAATGTATGCATTCATACCTATGTATTAATGAATGGTTAAGGTACTAACACACCTAATGTATTTATTTATTCCTAATGCAGTGTTTCTCAACCTGAGTGCCACGAACCTGCTCTACTGGTGCAACGGCTGGATGGCAAAATGGGTCAAAGAATGTGAAAAACTACTGATTATTGTTACAGACAAAAGCCTAAAACTGACAAACTCTCCCATACTCTGCTTCATTTGGTATAACAATACAGTTGAGACTCATTATTTAAAAACATCCAGCATCATAAGACAGATTCTGTTAAAACACAGTCAGGGACATGGAAAATTGTGGAATCATGGTAAGCAACATACACATGTGACGTCCGTTACATTTCCTGATTCGTCCAGAATGTCGCCATACACTTTGCCGTTGACGGTACACTTGTCAAACGTCATGACATTCTGAAAACAAATCACAGATCAGATGAGGTTTCATTTTAGACTTCCAATATCTGCCTAGAGATACTTGGACAGTAAGTCTCAAATCTTTACAGCAGCATAAACCCAAATTTTTTATTCTAATCCCAAACCTTATTATATTACGGCCATCGATTAATGATCTCAAGTGAAACCACAACCAGAATCATGATCATCCGATCTAATCTAATCCGAAATTATCAACAATGCACAAGGTTTCGATCATTGATCACTTCTAAGTAAGTAGGTAACATCTGAAGATTCACCGCCTCATCGTGCGTACGTACGCGTGTGAGGGTGCCCGTTTTGTCGGAGAAGATGTACTGGATTTGTCCGAGTTCCTCGTTGAGTGTAGTCGTTCGTGACTTGGCCGGAGTGTCCGTCTTCGTGAAGTACATCTTCTCATCCCAGTTGATCCACCAGCTGTGTCCGAATCGGATCATCTCAACGCTAGAACATCGATCATCAATATCTCTAACTTAATATTTTAAAACTATTGGTTGATTGATTGAATCGCTGACTGATTGAGTGATTGACTGAGTGATTAATGATTGAGTAATTGATTGACTGGCTGATTGAGTGATCAATGGACTGAATTATTCGCTGATTGAAGGCCTGACTGATTGACCAATTGATTGATTGATTGACCGACCTGACGTAGAGAGAGATGGGAACGACGGTGTTGAGAACGATGAAGTAGGAGAGGAAGACGAGGAACGACGTGACTGAGGAACCGATGGCGATGTTGTTCCGCGTGGAACCGCCCTGCAAGGAACTGCCAGGAACGAAGCGTTCCCAGGGAAGGAACACCTGGAACCGGTAGCCAATCAGAGACTCCCAGATGCCACAACAGATCGTACAGAGGCAACACGTCACCAGAAGAAAGATGAAGATCTACGGAAACATCAGAAGCACAGTTCTACAGCACTTCAGTTTTATAGAACCTGGAATCTTTATAGCAAGCGCAGGCACCCGCACATCTCCACGGGCAGAGAAGTCCTACAACCACCAACTGGTAGTTCAAGATTGACTTCCAATATCTTACTTTTGCCATTATCTGACCTTCTCTTACCTTTATCCTAAATCCCCATTACCTCTTCTATGCTTACCGCCACCACTCCATTAACCCAACCTTCCATTACTGCCCTACTCTACTAAGACCTTCTGTACCTTGGTCTCTTCACTCCCTGGTCACTCCACTCTCCACTCAGCCGCCAGAGGGCTTTCTGGTTGTTTCCCGAACATGCCCTTTTGGGTGTGGCTGATGTTTGGTAGACATTAGTTACCTTTCTTTTTTGTTTCATGCACATGCTTATTGTATAACTTGTTTGTTAGCCGTTGTGCGTTTGCAGGCGGATCATTAAAGTACATACTTACTTACTTACTTACAGGGCTACTGCTCAATCTAGAAGTTTCACCTATGTTGGCTGCTCTAGTTGGAACCGTCTTCCACAGGAATTGCGGCTTGAGCTCCTCAGCCTCTCTCTTCCCCTGTTCTGGAAACGGCTGAAGTCCATTTTATTTGCTAGTGATAGCATTGACTTGGGTTGAGAGTGCCTCCGAAACGTTGAGTGGCGCTTTTATAAACATTTGACTACAATTACAATTGGGGGTGAGAATACAGCATACCCCGACAATGAGTAGGTTCATGAGTTTGTCGATGTGTGTCCGTTTGAACTTAGTCTTGCCGCTGTTCATCATCAGCTTCGTGTCCTTCCCCGCGAATATCACCAGACCATAACACCATTTGGTGTTACGCAGGACGCAACCACGCAGCAGGATCTTGTCGTTGTTGAGGGCGTAACTGACACCCTTCCACTTGAGAACGCCCTCATACTTGTTCAACTGGTTGTTCGGGGGCTCACAGATGATCTCGCCTGAAATACCAACCCCACCGTTCTCCATAGAACAATAACAATAATTATATCTGCGGAATTTTTACTTTGAGTAATAGTAATAATTATAATATGGAAACCGCATTCCATCATCACTTCATAACAATAATAATAATAAAAATAATAATAAAAATAATGATGATGAAGATGATGATGACAATGAAAATGATAATAATAATAATAATTAACAATTGTAATGATAATAGTAATAATGATAAAAATAGTAATAATAATAATGACAATAATAAAAATAAAAATAATAATAATAATAGTACTGTGCTTGTAAATAACGTTGAAGTCCCTGAGATATCCTTTTTACCTTGGGACAAAAATAAACATATAATAATTGAATAATAACAATCTAAAAGTCACAAGGCATCAACCGATGGCATACCAAAACCAAGCCGTAATCAAGTCAACATCCAGAAGATCAATGCATAAGACAGAGAGGCCGCCTATGGTGAATATGCATGCGTTTAGTTGAAAGATCGAAAGGGCAAAAGTGAAAGGAGACTATCGGTCCCTCAATGAAACATGATCTGTGATTTTGAGAGGTATCTGAAGGCTCTATATAAATTGTTTGGATATTTAAAGACATCGATTTACTTACCATCAAACTTTGACAGTTGTTCACTGTTGTTCTCCATCTCAGCCGTCTCAGGCACAGCCTGTCGTACTTTCAGGTTCGTCTCCCTGTGACCCGGAGAGAAATTCACAATAAATAAACTGATCGAATCAATTCATTTTAAGATCTTATTAAAATAAAATCACTATTACAACTGAATTCATTTATTCAGCTAAGAAGAGGCGCAGTCCCTTCAGTTAATGCCATGGGTATTATATGCAATGTTAGCGACTTAATTTTTTTTAGCCTTAGCATACGAGGGCGGGTGGCCAGTCCTCTCCCATGCCATATCATCTTCCCACCCACAGTACATGGTTAGCTGAGTTGGCTAAAGTCAACGATGACTAAAGGAGGCCGAATAGTAGAGAGATTGTATATTGCTGAAATGAAATGCAACAAATTGTAAAAGAGATAAAGAGAGACAGACAGACAGACAGAGACAGCGAGAAAGTAAGAGAGACAGAGAGAGAGAGAAAGCGTGAGAAAGAGACAGCAAGAAAGACAGTGAGAAAGAGACAGAGAGACAGACACATAGAGACAGAGAGAGAATATCAACGGGCAGAGTTACGTCAATGACAGAGAGTGTGTCAGAGAATCAGAGCTTACCCATCCAGTTCGGCAGTTTCTATGTAGCAAAGACTGTTCGGTTCACTCGAAGACAGCAGCAAGAGGTCGGCCTGCAATGGATTGTAAATGGAGTGTAAAGAATTATAATGGATTGCAACATACTGAGTCTATGTATACATCCAGACACTACTGTTTAAGGATCTCACGAAGCAAAACACAAATGTCTATCACCTATCAAACCTAATCTAATGGCTTCTATACCAACATCATCACAATGCATAAGAGAGAGAGAGAGAGAGAGAGAGAGAGACAGAGAGTGAGAGAGAGAGAGACAGACAGACAGACAACTCTGCACAGATAACGCTTCTGTGCCGAGTTCTGCTTTCGTTGGTCCTCATTTATGCTATATATATATATATATATAATATATATATATATATTATATATATATTATACATATATATATATATATATATATATATATATTTGTGTTTATTCACAAGGTCACGGACAAACTGCAGAAAGTCATGTTATGGCCGATTGATGAAGACACTCACCGCGACGAACTGGTCGTTCTCCATCTTGATGATGTCACCGACATCGACATTGTGCCACCGTTCTTCAACAAGCTGTCCATTACGAAGAACCCACGACAGACGATTGTTTACCTGACTGTCACTTCGATGTCGTTGCTAGCAAAACACAGAGAAAGAGCCTCATTAAAACTGCTCTGGGTATCATACTATTAGAAGAAGAGCTAGTCCTGAGGCAGCCATGGGCATAAAGTGTTAGCGACTTCATTTTCTTTGTCTCAGCATAAGAGGGCGGGTGGCCAGTCCTCTCCCTCGCCATCTCATCTTTCCCAACGACAGTGTACAGCCAGCGTACTCATCATAGCTGAGTTGGCAAGGGGCTCAGATGGAGCAGAAATCCTTAAACAAATTTCTGCCAGAGCAGGGATTTGAACCCCAACCTGTCAGTTGACAGTTCTAAACATTAACCACTACACCACCGTGAACCACATCACACCATTAAGTACCTAACAATCTAAAGAAGAGCGATGAGATGACTCAGTGAGATGATTCTGAGAAAACTCTTGTGAGACAGATGACTCAGTGAGACGATTCTGGGTCTGATAGTAGAGTGAGCGATGATGACTCGGTGAGTCGACTGAGCGAGATGACGTAATGGCAGCAAGTGAGGCGATGGCCTACTATGTCGTCAACGGCGTCTTTGATGGCACTGATGGCAAGTACAGCGACGAGAGGGATGACGGTTGTCAATGGAGTCAGAGACGAGATCTCAGGAATCAACTGATAAACAACAACACAAAATCAATGCACCATGACCACAGCTTCATCTGTCTCTGTCTGTCTCAGTGTGTCTCTGCATGCATGTATCTGTCTGTATGTATATGTTTGTCTGTGTCTGTTTGTTTCTGTGTGTGTGTGTCTGCCTGTCTGTCTGTGTCTGTCTGTATGTGTCTATCCGTCTGAGTGTGTGTCTGTGAGTGTATGTCTGTCTGTGTGTGTCTGTCTCTGGCTGTCTGTAAATCTGTCTGTGTATGTCTATCTGTGTCTGTACGTGTGTGTTTGTATGTGTCTGTCTGTCTGTCTCTCATCTGCTATCATGCTTCGACTATGTCTCCTCACCCTCTGTTTCTCTGTCTGTCCTCATGACTGTTTGACTGCCTGTCTAAATATCTGTCTGCTCTGTCTGAGTATCACTCATTCTCTTTCTATCTCTCTGTATGTAAATAGATATCTCTCTGTATCTCTCTGCCTGCCTGTCTGTCTGTCCATAGTAACGGCTCTTCTTGTGTAGTTTGTTCTGTGTCAATACAATTCCTTCGTCTCTTCCCTTTCATCAAGTTTTCAATAGTCTTCTGTCTTCTTCATGCTCTCCACTCCTCCCATAACCGAATAACAGACCAACCAAGGGACGTCGCTCGAGACAGACAGACAGACAGACAGACAGACAGACAGACAGACAGACAGACAGACACGAATGCCTATGGAATCAAAGCGGGCTGTCAATCACTGGCTCAATTAAATGCTGTCAATCATCGGAGGCGACAATAACACCTGTCAATCAAACCGGTCAACGTGTTTCGTAATCTAAAGACGGCGTAACCAGACGAACAAGTCACGAACTGGATCAACGTCCTTGGGAACCTCACGGATCTGGACTCTGCTTCCATCGAAGGCACTCCTTTTCCAAGTGCAGTTCTGCTCAGAAACCACAGACTGATGATGTCCAGCTTAGGGGACTTCTCCCTTTCTCCGTCTACTTACTTACTAACCTGTTACCTGTACTTACTTCAAACATAGATACCTTACAGATTACATGGGCCTGGTTTTAAGTCTTACTTGTTTCTTACTTACTTACATGGGGCTGCATAATAGTCAACTGGTAGGTGCGCCGGATTGTCAATCGAAAGGCTAGTGGTTCAAATCCGCACATGGCAGAAATTTGTCTTGAGATTTTGGCTTCACTTGTGACCCACCCCCACAAACTGTACAGTGAGAAGATGAGACGGCGAGGGAGAGGACTGACCACCCGCCCTCATATGCCGAGGCTAAGAAAATGAAGTCGCTAACGCTTCATACCCATGGCTGCCTCTCAAGACCAGCTTAAGAACTGTTCTTTTTACTGACTTATTACTTCCATGACTGAAGAAGATCAGCCCCTTAAGCTATCCCTGAGGCAGCCATGGGTATGAAGTGTCAGCGACTTCACTTTCTAGCCCCTGGCATATGAGGGCGGGTGCCAGTCCTCTCCCTTGCCGTCTCATCTTCTCACCCACAATGTACAGTCAGTGTACTCATTATAGCTGAGTTGGCTGGGGGGAGGGGGCTTGAGTAGAAATCTCGTCACAAATTTCTGTCCTGGTGAACCCTGAGTCCACAGTCCACCGAGTCCAACGTGTAGTTACGCTACCTGGTTCTGAAGAATAGGGCCTATGTTTACGATATTACTGATGTATTGAAATAAATATTTGAGTCTTTTGAAATTTGAAACGTACACAGACATTTTTCATTTGATTCGAATATTAACTAATAATTTTTTGGCAATTAACAATTGTCCAAAAAATAATAAATATAACAGATACAAATAAAATATAGAACAACATTTTTATTACAGAAATGATGTAATTGCATTATATTATTATATAGGCCTATTATCTTGTTATTCGTTTATTAATTTCCAAAAGTTTGCAGAAAAACTACCTTGGTTTTCTTGTTTTTTAATGCCCTAGCTTGGGATTTCATTTTTCAACAGTGGTAACACTCTGTTATGGATGGATGCATTAACGACACCTCACGCTTATAAAGCAACAAAGGCCGTTAACATCAACAGAAAGTATTTTGAACAGTTCTCACCGTTCGTATACGGCGTCGTACAACTGTCTGGTTTGAGGTCGAAGTTAATTAATTAAGGGCATGTCCCACGCCTATATAGTTTCGATTGACAAGGTTTCAAAGGTGTCTAATGTACAAAACTGTTTCACTCACAAACGTATCGTGATTCATGCTTATTTATATATAACATCGTGAGAAAAGGTTTTGAAGGTGTCTAATACGAAAGCAGACGAAAAGCAGCCCCTTACGCTAGCTAGCCCTCAGGCAGCCATGGGTATGAAGTGTTAGCGACTTCATTTTCTTAGCCTCGGCATATGAGGGCGGGTGGTCAGTACTCTCCCTCCCCGTCTCATCTTCCCACCGAGTGCATAGTCAGTTTACTCATTAAAGCCGAGTTGTCTAGGGGGCGTAGTTTGAGCAGAAATCTCGTCACAAATGTCTGCCCTGGTGGGAATGAACCTCTGGCCTCAGTCGACAGTCCACCGAGTCCAACATGTAGTTACGCTATCTGTTTCTGAAGATGTTTATGATGTTATTGACATATTGAAATAAATATTTATGTCTTTGAGTTTTTACATGTATAGAAACATTTTTTATTGGTTCCAATATCAACTAATCATTTTTTAGCAATTAACAATTGCTCATAAATTTGTAAAAATAAAAGATAGAAATAAAATACAGAACAATATTTTTATAACAGAAATGGTGTAGTTGCATTATATTGTAATATATCATGATATAATTCGTTTATAAATTTCCAACAGTTTTCAGAAAAACTACCTTGGGTTTTCTTGGGTTTCTTTAATGGTTTTCTTTAATTTTTCTAGCTTGGGTTCTTCATTTTTTATACGGTGGTAGCACTGTTAGGGATGGATGCATTAACGACATTTCTCTTTGTCAGTGAAGACACTGACCCGGGTCGGAAGCGCCTCTGATTATGAGTGGCGCTATATAAATTCTCGATTACAATTACAATTACCATCTTATGGCAACAAAGTTCGTTGACATCGTCAGAACGCATTTTCAACAGTTCTCACCGTTCGTACATGGTATAACAAAGCTGCGAGTCTAAACTGGAACTAAATCAAATAACAAGCGTTGTCCGATGCCTTATATAGCATTGGTTGACTTCGTTTCAAAGGTGTCTAAAGTACATGATTGTTTTAACAATAAACATGTGTTTCATGCTTTTATATATAACACCGCGAGACAACGTTTTGAAGGTGTCTAATACGAAAGAAGCAGACGACGAAAAGCAGCCCCTTAAGCTAGCTAGCCATGGGTATGAAGTGTTAGCGACATCATTTTCTTAGCCTCCGCATATGAGGGCAGTGGCCAGTCCTCATCCTCGCCGTCTCATCTTCCCACAGTGTAGGGTCAGAGTAGGGGGGGGGGGGGTCCAGAGAGTAGTGGTAACATCACTGGCGTGAAGTGCAGTAGGTAGCGGGATCGCCTCCTGTAACCCTCCCAAGGTCCACTCAGCCTATCAATTCGCGAGATGGCGCGTTTGTTAAAATGAGATGTACAACGTGATGGGCGCCTTGCATGGCTGCCATATACAGTTAAAATTCGACTCCTGTAATAACTTGTGATCATCCGTTCATACTGATTTGTAATCATATTGCGTAATTGTCAGTTTGAAGATATTAAACGAAGATCATTATTATTTTTTTAAACTAGTGTATTTGCCCGTCATAATTATGACGTCATATTATAGGTCTATAATTATGTATTGTTGATTATCACCGTCGCCAAGATCGCCGTCGTCAAGACGACAGGTTTATGTTTCACAATAGAACAGAACCCGTTTGTGACGTAGCGTCCACCCGACAGACGGACACTATATGGAAACTATATGTATAGATTATTATTATTAACTAGCTGTAACCCGTGAAAAATCACGGTATATAAAAAACAATTATTATTGCAGTGATAACAATAACGTCATATTATAGGCCTATAGCCGTCGTCAAGACAACCGTCGCCAAGGCGGCAGTATAGTGACGTCACAATAGTGTTTGTTACGGGACGGACAGACAGACAGACAGACAGACGTACAACGGTTATTATGTTGTTTAATAATTGTTTTAACAATAAACAAACCGTGTTTCATGCTTTTATATATAACACCGCGAGACAACGTTTTGAAGGTGTCTAATATGAAAGAAGCAAACGACGAAAAGCAGCCCCTTAAGCTAGCTAGCCATGGGTATGAAGTGTTAGCGACATCATTTTCTTAGCCTCCGCATATGAGGGCAGTGGCCAGTCCTCATCCTCGCCGTCTCATCTTCCCACAAACAGTGTAGGGTGTGTGTGGGGGGGGGGGGGGGTCCAGAGAGTAGTGGTAACATCACTGGCGTGAAGTGCAGTAGGTAGCGGGATCGCCTCCTGTAACCCTCCCACGGTCCACTCAGCCTATCAATTCGCGAGATGGCGCGTCTGTGAAAATGAGATGTACAACGTGATGGGCGCCTTGCATGGCTGCCGTATACAGTTAAAATTCTTCTCCTGTAATAACTTGTGATCATCCGTTCATACTGATTTGTAATCATATTGCATAATTGTCAGTTTGAAGATATTAAACGAAGACCATTATTATTATTTTTAATTATTATTATTAATTGTTTTAACAATAAACAAACCGTGTTTCATGCTTTTATATATAACACCGCGAGACAACGTTTTGAAGGTGTCTAATATGAAAGAAGAAGACGACGAAAAGCAGCCCCTTAAGCTAGCTAGCCATGGGTATGAAGTGTTAGCGACTTCATTTTCTTAGCCTCGGCATATGAGGGTAGGTGGCCAGACCTCATCCTCGCTGTCTCATCTTCCCACTGACAGTGTACGGCATAGTGTTCTCATTACAGCTGAGTTAACTAGGGGGAGCGTGCGAAGCAGAAATCTCGAACCAAATTTTAACCCCCGACCACTCGAATGACAGTCCAGCATGCTAACCACTACATTATCGAGCACCTGAGCCATAAAAAGACCCTCACCGAGCAACTTTGATGAGTCACTCTTGAAGTGTTGCTATATAAATTTGCAAATACAATGACAACTTTGACTATAAAGCAAAGGCAGACACGAGGAATGGAATCGGATGGAAGCTGTACCTGAAGAATGAGGAGGACGAGGAAATAAGTATTTGCGATTCGCTGGAACTGCTCGAACAGATTCTTTGGCAGGAACGAGATCGCATTGTATTTAGATGTGGAGATGTAGTTGCTCTACAAGACAATACAATACAATACAATATGGAATTGATAAGAATACAAAATAACAATGAATTAATAACACTAAAATATAATTAAAAACAATACAATACAAGGACTGTTTCTACACTACTTTCAGTTTAAAAAATAGTTATAGCGCTGCACAACAGTACTATTATTCAAACGCGGCTCCCCTAGAGCAGGTTCACGGCACCTTTGGGTGACAATGGTCTAGAACAATTGACAACGAATTACTGGTAGCAATTCCTTTGATAGGTACTTAGAATGTACTTACAAGGTAGCAATTTAATTTACTTACAAGGTACTTAGAGGTACTCAGAGGTCTTTAGAAGGTACTTAGAGCTGTATGCATAGGTATTTAGAAGGTACTTTGAGAGGTACTTAGAAGGCACTTACAGAGGTACTTAAAAGGCACTTACATAGGTTATTAGAAGGTACTTTGACAAGTATTTAAAATGTACTTAGGTCCTTTGAGAGGTACTTAGAAGGTCCTTTGAGAAATACTTAGAAGGTACTTTGAGAGGTACTTAGGAGGTCCTTGAGAGGTGATTAGGTCCTTTCAGATGTATTTAGAAGGTACTTTGTGAGGTACTTAGAGAGGTATTTAGGTCCTTTAAAAGGTACTTAGAATGTACTTTGAGAGGTATTTAGAAGGTCCTTTAAGAGGTACTTAAAAGGCGCTTTCGTAATTTTCCTCAACATACACCCAACTGTTTAGCCCCATCAACAACTTATGCTCTCTCCTTTCCCTATACTATACGAACAGAAGTCAGTAAGTACGCAACCATCGTTGTACTGCGCCTGTAAATTTATATAGCGCCTCCTCTGTAGTAAGCAAATAACAGGTTTCCAATTTCAAGATCAATAACTCTGTTGGTCAGTCTGACGGTCAGCATGCGTTGTACAATCATCGGTCAGATGGTCAATCAATCGGTCAGATGGTCAGTCAATCGGTCAGATGGTCAATCAATCGGTCAGATGGTCAATCAATCGGTCAGATGGTCAATCAATCGGTCAGATGGTCAATCAATCGGTCAGATGGTCAATCAATCGGTCAGATGGTCAGTCAATCGGTCAGATGGTCAGTCAATCGGTCAGTGACCAACGGAAAATGTGGTTAGTAAGTGGAACGGTCAGTTGGGTTATTAGATCTGGACAATTGATGGCATTGGTCAGTTCTTACAGGTGGACACTTTTAAACACTCGATGATACTCAGGCACTCGACAATAGCAATCAGTGATACTTAAGAGAGTACAGGCACTATCTAACTGTATACGGATAAACACAAATAAACATATCATTATCATTATTATTGTTATTATTCGATCTCTTTTAGAGGAATCGTGTTACAGTTAAACGGAACACAAGCCTGGTTGATGTCTCTAGTCTGACGATTGAACGCATTGAAAGAATATATAGTATCGGTCGATTTTGTTTAATGGGTGTCTATGGAGAGCATTACATATTTTATTATTATTATTACTGTCATCATTTTTTTTAAATTATATTTATTATTTATTTATTATTGATAGTATATATCGATCTCTTTTACAGAAATCTTTTACAATTAAACGGAGCAGAAAAATAAGTGATCCTGAATCTTACGATTAAATGCAGTGAAAGAATATATAGAGTCGGTGGATTTTGTTTAATGGGTGTCTATGGAGAACGCTACATATTTTATTATTATTATTACTTATTTTTAAAATTATATTTATCAGTGTTATTATTGACAGTGTTATTCGATCTCTTCTAGAGAAATCGTGTTACAATTGAGAGCGATCTCATAGGAGCCCATCAACATATTACTCACGATTTAATGCAGTTACTATCAAGGTCGTCTTTGGAGAATTTTACATAATTATTTGGATATTAAAATCTACCGCTGCCTTTATTTTTTTTGACCTGAGGTATCAATAATTCCTCAGGATCTGGAAAAATTATTATTATTATTATTATTCAGCTCATAAACACGGAATTATTATTATTTATGATTTCTTTTACAGAAATTGTCTTACATTTAAACGATATCCCACAAAATTCCAAGGATCAACTGAACGATTGAACGCGGTTGATATGTATATATAGCTAAGGTGGATTTAGTTTTAGAGGTGTCTATGGAAAGCTTCATATAAGTAGAAAGGATTTGCTCAAGGTTCCTACACAGTAACGTCTCAAGGGAGAAGGATCGAACCCGGACTCTTCACGTCACAAGGCGAGCACACTAACCAATCGGCTAGCGTGTCATGAGTGGAGTGAACATACCCAAGTGCACACATACATATATACACACGCACGCAGGCATACGCATATATATATATATATATATATATGTATATATATATACACACACCACCAGTTATAGGGAAGCGAGAGGTCAGGTCTGAAAAAAAGAACCCAGGGTACTGCGGATTGGGAGTTAAAACAGACGAGTCCCAAGTTCAGACTCCAATAACATTAACAGCCGAAAGAATGCCCTCCTGTCAGATTGGGCACGATGCCCCTTTCGGGTCCCCCTTCACGGATCATGCAAATCGCTTGAAACTGTGCACTACATCGCCAAACAGTGCGATACTTTAATAATAAGCAAATAAAGTCCAGTCATCACAGATCCGTCGACGTATCAAGCGAATAAACGAATGAATGAGTGAATGAATTAATGCACAATGTTAATCAATGAATGCACAAATGAATGAGAGAATTAATGCACAAATTAATGAATGAGAGAATTAATGAATGCACAAATTAATGAATGAGAGAATTAATTAATTAATGCACAAATTAATGAATGAGATAATTAATTAATCAATGAATGCACAAATTAATCAATGACAGAATTAATGAATGAAAGAGCAAATTAATGACTGAGTAAATGAATGAATGAAACAATGCGCACACTGTGTCCATATTTCGCACACTTTGTCTAGAATTCGCCCACAGGAATCAGCATTAACTGAGGCACCACAAGTCGACGACATCCAAGATTTCTCCCAAATCAAATCACCGGAAATCAACAACAAGTAACCGTTGATCAATATTCACTGCAGTCCAACGCCATCCTCCCAAAAAAACCGACCGCACTTTTAAGGCCAGACGACACACCCTCACACAGAGAGCAACAACTACCGTAGAACATGAAACCTTCATCATAGCACGTTCAACGCTAACGACTTACAACCGTCAAATTGATCAATTTTTCGTCAATTTCCTCTGACGAGAGAGCGACTTACAAATGCAACATTTAGGACGAGACGTGGAATGAAAATAGGACAACTTCCGGACGATGAACGAAAGGACGGACGGGAGGGTAAAGGACGTGACTTAGAAGCTTAGCAAGGGACACGAGTTCCACGCTTGGTCACCGCCCTCCGTCGGCGATATACGTTGTTAAATGAAGCGATCGCAATTGGCCAAACGACGTCGTGTAGCAGAGTGGACGTTGAAGACACGTTCGGCGCTCAAACTACGTCGCTTCTCGTTCCTTCGACTGGATAAAGGACTCCTCCGCGTCTGTGCGTGCGTATGTAAGTGCATGTATGTGTGTGTGTGTGTGTGTGTGTGTGTGTGTGTGTGTGTGTGTGTGTGTGTATCTATGTATGCTTGTGTGTGCATGTATGTATGTATGTATGTATGTATGTATGTATGTATGTATGTATGTATGTATGTATGTATGTATGTATCTATGTATGTATGTATGTATGTATCTATGAATGTATCTATGAATGTATCTATATAAGTATCTATGAATGTACATGTATGTAACTATGTATGTAAACAGCGTCGCTAAACAGCAACTACTACTACCACCACTACCACTATTACTACAACTACTGCTATTATCATTATTACTATTATTACTATTATTACCAATTTCCACGGTTTCACTGACGTGATCATCGTTGTACATCATTCTAATGGCGCTACCGAAGTCATTAGACCTTATGAGAAATTCCACAGAACGTGTATGAGGGTCAAGAGGTCATCGAAGGCGCCAACCACGGGCGGTCAGATGATCGCGTTTCCGCCGGAAGTAAAAACTGGGTTGGCGACGCAGTAAACAAAGCCAGCAACACGATTCGTAATATGACTGGCAATAACAACATTCGCATCATCCTCCTCCAATCGATATAGGACGACCTGAGCCACGGCGGTCATTATGCCACTGATCGGCCAAGTGCCCAGTGCTACCGCTCGAAATCTCTTCCTGATAAGGCCTCCTCCTCCTCCTCCTCCTCCTCCTCCTCCTCCTCCTCCTCCTCCTCCTCCTCCTCCTCCTCCTCCTCCTCCTCCTCCTCCTCCTCCTCCTCCTTTCCCACTGCACTGGCACTGGCTAATTCTGAAATCTCTCGGATCTCCGTATTGCCGTCACTGATTAATAATTCATACTATTGATGGATATACGGAAAAGGAGGTCCAGTCCTAACCTCCTTGTGGACTGCTTGACTTTTAGCTGCAACGGTTAAAGCGTTCGTCCCATGCCCCTCCGTGCGTGAGGTTGCCCGATCGCAAACCGACAGTGGCTCATTTAAGAGATTTAAATCTCGGGCTAAGCACGGATCGTTCATGAGGATCTTAAAAGACATGGCAATCATTCAAACGAGCAGCGGTGGTGGTGAACGATCTCACCCGATCAATTCATTGAAAATAACAAGGGCTAGGTCATACAACCGCTCTAGCATGGTCCGTACACGGGGACCTTAATTGGCGTGGCACCCATTCAAAGGGACAGCAGCGGTGAAGGATCTCACCCGATCAATTCATTGGAAAACGAAAATGGTCGAGGCAAAAGAAAAACGTCGACATTTACATCTACCCCGGCGCGAACTGGAAAATACACTTTCTGTGTGTAGCGTTTTCACTTTCCATAACTCTGTCGATAGCGGGATTGAGTCTACATGCTTTGGCTCAACTGTACTCGGAAGAGCTCCATATAAAAAGTCTTCCGAACGTTTATCGGACCATCCTTTTCCCAGAAAATGGATACAAATCTTCTGATTAATCAGACCAGTTGACGACATGAGGCGTGGGCGTGGCCTAAATTTGTTTACATTTTCGACAGACAACACTTTCAATAACCGCTAACAGCCGCCATTAATCTCTGTCCGGAAACATTCGAAAATAGGCGAAAATTACATCGTTGTTATTGTTGCAGCGAGCAGTAACTGGGACAAATAGCGGAACTGATTTGAAATATAACCGGAACAAATAAATATAACCAGAACAAATAGAGGAACAAACTGATTTTAAATATAACCGGAACAAATAGCGGAGCAAACTGATTTTAAATATAACCGGAACAAATAAATATAGCCGGGACAAATATTGGAACAAACTGATTTTAAATATAACCGGAACAAAATAGCGGAACAAACTGATATTAAATATAATCTGGAAACGTTGCGTGCTATATTGCCTATAGATCTTCCGATATAAAATCCCGTTTGCTGCACTCAAACCCGACTCTCTCGAACTCTCTTATCTCTTGCGAACGTTCCATGGGAACAACATCTCCTCCGAACAACATCTTCCTATTCTCAGAGATCTCTGTCCTGATTTTGCCAGAGACGCCCACACAGCAATTGCAGACGAAAGATTCCCAAGCGATGCTGTCAATGCTTCATCCATACTTTTTAATCGCGACCCGTTGAACCTTTTCCAGCACTTAAATAATCCCCAAGCCCAATCTCGAACACGATATAAACAAATGCTCGGAATTTATGACTTAATCAAGTTAAATCAACGGACTAATCAATGAGAGAACAAATAAATGCAGGAACAAATGAACAATCAAATTTTCAAAAAATGAATTAATGAATACATGAATAAATGAGTGAAAGAACAAACGAAAGCTCTGAATACAAGAGCAAATTAACAATCAAATAAAAAATTGAATGAATTAGTGAATGAATGAATGAATGAATGAGTGAATGAAGGAATGAATTAGTGAATGAATGACTGAATAAGTGAACGAACGAGTGAGTGAATTAACTCTAACGAAAAATGAATGAATTAGCGAATGAATGAGTGAAAGAATAAGAGCATGAATTAGGGAATGACTGAAGAAGTGAATGAATTAAAAAGTCAAACGAAATAATGACTGAGTGAATGAATGAGTGAATGAATTAGTGAATGACAGAATAAGCGAATGAATGAGTGAGTGAATCAATTAAAAAGTGAACGAAAGAATGATCGGGCGCATGTGTGCATTGATGACTCACTGCATAGCCAAAGGATTTGTTGTAAACGGAATCGTTGGCTTTGATTCTTCGTTCATTCTCTACAACCAATTACAATTCGACCCACAGATTAATTAATATCAACATATCCGAACCAATTAAAAATCCACGTTACATTAAACAAACCACACATAATGAGACTGTAAAATACATATTAACGACAAAGCACAGTGCTCAGAAGTGTAATCCCAAAGAAATAAATGCAGTACTGGTTAAACCATGGGACACGGTAGCCAACTGGTTAAAGCGCTCGCCTTGTCACGTGTAGGGTATCGGTTCGAGCCTCGCCCTCTGAGACGGTTACGGTGTGGGAAAGTCCTTCACTCACAGTTGCTCAGCGCCATCGACTGATGCTTGGTTATTGTGACTGGAGGACTCGCTCAAGAAGGAGACTCGAACTTGTGCTCTCCATGTTACAAGGCGAGCACTCTAACCAATCGGCTACCACACGCATACATACACATAGATATATACACATACACTATACATATATATATATATATACATATATACAATTATACATACACACATACAAATGTATACATAAACATACATACATGCATAGACACACATACATACATGTACACATACACAGCAACAGAAGAGACTGGACCTGTGGGAGTCATTTGTTTTAATCAGAGCCAATTAATTCAAAGCGTGAAACTCCCTCCTACCTTTCAACATACGACCAAAACCTCTGACCGACGGCAAACACCAAAGCCTTATCACTTACCGCACTTCAAACGGTCACCGAACGAATTACACGAACCGCACAACATCAGCTACAGTCAAACCTCCATACAACGTGGAAGCCACACAACAGGCAACGCAGGCCTCACCTATCGTCTGCATATTGTGACTTGATTACTGCTTGGTTGTTTTGCAGCACCATCGGTTGATGCATTGTGCAGTAGACACCGGCGCAATAGAAGCTACTAATTACAAATACAAAATGCCATGACCATACTATGACAAAATCCTTACACTCTTAAAACGCAATGTCTCGATAAAGCAGGCACTTGCGTTCTCTCTGTAAGTGCGCCTTCTCTGTTGCTGGTCCAAGACTGGGGAACTATCTTCCGGGAAGCGTTTGCTATACGAAGTCTGTTCTGGTCTACAGATTGCATCTAAGAGTTCATCTTTTCCTGGACTCATTTCCTCCGTAGGCTTTCAACTTGACCGATCATGGAGTTTGGCTTGCACAACGAATTTGATTAATAGCAACTATTGATTGGATTGATGCTTTCAGTATTATGACAGTGGTAGGTACAAGGTGTTACAGGTACTTAACAAATACCAAGATAGATATACACACTATTACACAGACATACATACACATACATATATCCACAGCATACATCCATATAAACTGTACATACATATATACCTCTCACATACCTGCACACACACACACGCACACACACAGACAGACAGACACACACACACACACCGAACATGTATAGTACAACTGCAATTTGATAATACACTTCTTAAGTTGAGAAGTGCAGATCGAACCCAAGCAACATGAAGCCTTAAGAAGGATAAAAACAGATAAAGTGACCGGCATTCATTTGAGAGCGAAAGGCGGTCTCTCTCGGTAGGGGAGTGGCGCAGGTGAGAAGGCAGAGAGAGTTCCAGATGAAGGACGGACCGGCAACTGTGAATGAACACCAGACAATAACAAGACATTTGCCAAGAACATACAGTACTTTCCAGCAAATGCCGACAAAAGAGTAAAAACATACATACATTTTACATACATGCATACATACATACACACATAAATAAAATACACATAAACATAGACACATATACATACATACACACACACCTGAAGTACATAACATACACATGCTCTAACTATTCAGACCACAATTACAATATTACACCATAATCGTTTGAAACCTCACTGTAACCGTATTAACCAAAACTACGAGGTTTAACTGTAGCTGGAAATCAGACCCTGATTGGACGGACTAGTGCTGAACCCGGTAGCAGTGAACCTTTAGGGAGGGAGGGGGACAAAACCGGAGTCACCGACCTGAACTTCAATTTCAAATAAGTCACGGCTCCTTAATCGACAACAGGTTCACGTGTGTGTGTGTGTGTGTGTGTTTGTGTGTGTGTGTGTGTTTGTGTGTGTGTGTGTGTGTGTGTTTGTGTGTGTGTGTGTGTTTGTGTGTGTGTGTGTGTTTGTGTGTGTGTGTTTGTGAACCGATAGACGGAAATATCTATAACCCGGTACAAATCGCAGACTGCTTAATCCTGCTGCCAAAACACCTCACATAATAGAAAATACGGGTCCCACAGAATGGTAACATGCTATGAAAAGAATCACCGTGGTCCCACATGATCCAGAGTTGAAGACATTGCAACAAAATCTAACGTTGCAACGCAATCCGAGGCTCAAATCATTACAAAATGATCAAATGTTGTAACAGGATCTAAGGCTTAAAACATTACAGTGTCAGTGATATAAGGCTGTAACATGATCCAAGGCTTAAGACATTGCTTAAATGATCACAGATTTAATCATTGAATCATGATCCAAGATTTCAATCACTGCAGCAAGATCCAAGCTTGCAACATGATCCATGTTTTCAATCATTGCACACTTAACCTATACACCACACCTTCAATCATCTCACCTTACCACACCTTCAATCATCATCTCACCTTACCACACCTTCAATCATCATCTCAACTTACCACACCTTCAATCATCATCTCACCTTACCACACCTTCAATCATCTCACCTTACCACACCTTCAATCATCATCTCACCTTACCACACCTTCAATCATCATCTCACCTTACAACACCTTCAATCATCATCTCACCTTACCACACATTCAATCATCTCACCTTACCACACCTTCAATCATCATCTCACCTTACCACACCTTCAATCATCTCACCTTACCATACCTTCAATCATCATCTCACCTTACCACACCTTCAATCATCATCTCACCTTACCACACCTTCAATCATCTCACCTTACCACACCTTCAATCATCATCTCACCTTACCACACCTTCAATCATCTCACCTTACCACACCTTCAATCATCATCTCACCTTACCACACCTTCAATCATCATCTCACCTTACCACACCTTCAATCATCTCACCTTACCACACCTTCAATCATCATCTCACCTTACCACAACTTCAATCATCATCTCACCTTACCACACCTTCAATCATCTCACCTTACCACACCTTCAATCATCATCTCACCTTACCACACCTTCAATCATCATCTCACCTTACCACACCTTCAATCATCATCTCACCTTACCACACCTTCAATCATCATATCACCTTACCACACCTTCAATCATCTCACCTTACCACACCTTCAATCATCATCTCACCTTACCACACCTTCAATCATCATCTCACCTTACCACACCTTCAATCATCATCTCACCTTATACCACACCTTCAATCATCATCTCACCTTACCACACCTTCAATCATCATCTCACCTTATACCACACCTTCAATCATCATCTCACCTTACCACACCTTCAATCATCATCTCACCTTACCACACCTTCAATCATCATCTCACCTTACCACACCTTCAATCATCATCTCACCTTACCACACCTTCAATCATCATCTCACCTTACCACACCTTCAATCATCATCTCACCTTACCACACCTTCAATCATCATCTCACCTTACCACACCTTCAATCATCTCACCTTACCACACCTTCAATCATCATCTCACCTTACCACACCTTCAATCATCATCTCACCTTACCACACCTTCAATCATCATCTCACCTTATACCACACCTTCAATCATCATCTCACCTTACCACACCTTCAATCATCATCTCACCTTACCACACCTTCAATCATCATCTCACCTTACCACAACTTCAGTCATCATCTCACCTACCACATCTTCAATCATCATCTCACCTTACCACACCTTCAATCATCTCACCTTACCAGTCTTACCTTTTGGTTTCTCTTTCTTCCAACATAGCTTCATTGTAGTTGACCTAAAACGAACAGATCCATTCGTATCATAATAACAGACAGGAGACGCAGGTTGACCAAATCCAAGTCGTCAATTTGATTGAGTATCTCATCTTACTTACACACCTGAAAGTAGAACCTCTCTGACAACAACAACAACAACAAAAACAACAGTAATCAGATAATTTGTATAGCGCCGCAGCACAGCTGAGACAAAACGAGCTCTGTACCCGAGTTCAAAAAGGTCAGTGACAGTCACATGATAGTATAAAAAGATAGATTTGAGCTGTAACCCCTCTGCACCCTCAGCAGAGGGTGGAGAATCAGGTGATGGGTGGGTGAAGGAGGGCAGAGGCTGAATGGGGTCAGGGTTAGGTTCAAATACGGAAAGGATTGAGAACTATGAGGCAGGAGGTATGCACACAATCAGCAATATAGGTCTACTATATAGACGGGTTCCACTTTGTCCTGTACCTTGATCTACCTCTCTCTGTCTCTGCCCCTGTATGCATGCTTCTGTCTGTCTGTCTGTGTGCCTGTCTTTGCCTATGTCTGTCTGTGTCTGCGTCTGTCTGTCTCTTTGTCTGTCTATGTGTATGTCTGTCTATGTCGTCTTGTCTGTGTGTATATGTCTGTCTGTCTATGTCTGTCTGTGTCTGTCTGTCTGTGTATATCTACCTGCCTGTCTGTCTATGACTGTCTGTGTCTGTCCGTCCGTCCGTCTATCTCCGTTAGCCATCGTTCAGTTATATATCTGACGTGGCTCCTGTGTGTCTGACAGAAGCCAAACGCCAACGGGGAAAGCATTAGCTCGGAAAGCCTCAGATGATCTACGTTCGGAAGAAGTAACTGTGTAACAATAGACCCATCAACAGAGGCTGAGCCAAACCACGTTCGCCATCCACTTCTGAACATATTCCTCATATTCCTCTTCTTCCTCATATCCCTCTTCTTCCTCATATTCCTCTCCTTCCTCATATTCCTCTCCAACCTCAAATTCTTCCTCATATTCCTCTTCTTCCTCATATTCCTCTTCTTCCTCATATTCCTCTTCTTCCTCATATTCCTCTTCTTCTTCCTCGTATTCCTTTTCTTCCTCATATTCCTCTTCTTCCTCATATTCCTCTCCTACCTCATATTCTTCCTCATATTCCTCTTCTTTCTCATATTCCTCTCCTACCTCATATTCTTCCTCATATTCCTCTTCTTCCTCATATTCCTCTTCTTCCTCATATTCCTCTCCTACTTCATAGTCTTCCTCATATTTCTCTTCTTCCTCAAATTCTCCTCTTCCTCAAATTCTCCTCTTCCTAACATTCCTCCTCTTCCTCATATTACTCTTCTTCCTCATATTCCTGTCCTTCCTCATATTCCTCTTCTTCCTCATATTCCTCTTCTTCATCATATTCCCCTCTTCCTCATAATCCTCTTCTTCCTCACATTCCTCTTCTTCCACACAGACAAACACAGAGGTACAAAACAAGGGGCGAAATGAGGAGATAGATGTGACCGTACTTAGTCCTCGAGGGGTGTGTCTCCTTCTCCCTCATCCACTTCACTTCATTGTCCTTTCAGAGATGAAGCTCAACGGCGTCGATCCGTCTTCACGGTCGCTTGAAGAGACGGATCGACGACCTCAGACGATTACTAGCGCCATCTGCAGCTGACCTTCAATATCAACCAATCACCATTCAGCTGACCTTCAATATCAACCAATCACCATTCACCTGACTTCCAACATCAAGTTCATCAACCAATCACCATTAACCTGACCTACAACATCAACCAATCACCATTCACCTGACTTTTCAACATCAACCAATCACCATTCAGAGCTGACCTTCACAATCAGCCATTCACCATTCAGAGCTGACCTTCAAACATCAACCAATCACCATCACAAAAACCAAAATGGGCGATCGGGCCTTTCGGGTCGCTGGCCCGCGTGCTTGGAACAGTCTTCCTGCTGATATCCAGGAAGCCAAAAGCATCTTTGTTTTTAAGAAACAGTTGAAACTTTACTTGCTAACCAAAACCACCGAGCATTAACCTTTGCGCTGACAGTAGACAGTGTGTGTGCGTTTGTGTGAAGCATCCTAGAAGTAGCTTGCTACCAACGATGCTATAGAAATTGTCGTTATTACAATTACAATTACAATTCAGCTGATCTTCAACATCAACCAATCACCATTCAGCTTACCTTAAACATCAACCAATCACCATTCAGCTGATTTTTCAACATCAACCAATCACCATTCAGCTGACCTTTAACATCAACCAATCACCATTCAGCTTACCTTAAACATCAACCAATCACCATTCAGCTGATTTTTCAACATCAACCAATCACCATTCAGCTTACCTTTAACATCAACCAATCACCATTCAGCTTACCTTAAACATCAACCAATCACCATTCAGCTGATCTTCAACATCAACCAATCACCATTCAGCTTACCTTAAACATCAACCAATCACCATTCAGCTGATTTTTCAACATCAACCAATCACCATTCAGCTGACTTTTCAACATCAACCAATCACCATTCACCTGACTTTTCAACATCAACCAATCACCATTCACTTGATCTTCAAAATCAACCAATCACCATTCAACTGACCTTCAACATCAACCAATCACCATTCACTTGATCTTCAAAATCAACCAATCACCATTCAACTGACCTTCAACATCAACCAATCACCATTCAGCTGACTTTTCAACATCAACCAATCACCATTCAGGTTACCTTTAACATCAACCAATCACCATTCAGCTTACCTTAAACATCAACCAATCACCATTCACTTGATCTTCAAAATCAACCAATCACCATTCAGCTTACCTTAAACATCAACCAATCACCATTCAGCTGATTTTTCAACATCAACCAATCACCATTCAGCTGACTTTTCAACATCAACCAATCACCATTCACCTGACTTTCAACATTAACCAATCACCATTCACTTGATCTTCAAAATCAACCAATCACCATTCAACTGACCTTCAACATCAACCAATCACCATTCACTTGATCTTCAAAATCAACCAATCACCATTCAACTGACCTTCAACATCAACCAATCACCATTCAGCTGACTTTTCAACATCAACCAATCACCATTCAGGTTACCTTTAACATCAACCAATCACCATTCAGCTTACCTTAAACATCAACCAATCACCATTCACTTGATCTTCAAAATCAACCAATCACCATTCAGCTTACCTTAAACATCAACCAATCACCATTCAGCTGATTTTTCAACATCAACCAATCACCATTCAGCTGACTTTTCAACATCAACCAATCACCATTCACCTGACTTTCAACATTAACCAATCACCATTCACTTGATCTTCAAAATCAACCAATCACCATTCAACTGACCTTCAACATCAACCTGCCTGGAAGGGGTTATGAGAAGACGAGAGACAGACAGAGGAGTCGGATGATTACACCAGGCAACTGCTGCAGAGGCCAGGATGCCTCAAGGCCATCCAACGACCAACGAAATCCATCATCATCATCAGTATCATCATCAGACAGACATACAGACATACATTGAGACAGACAGACACAGAGACAGACGGACACACAGACAGACAGACAAAGAGACAGACAGACACAGACAGACATTGGTCTGCCTTTAAGGCATTTGAAGTTCTTTTGACAGATCAAATCAAATCAACTGACGACGAAGGTCTCTAATCTAATCTTCTGAATATAGCGAAGGAATCTGAAGACTCCACACAGAGCAACCCTCACCAGCTGATGGCACTCCTTAATCAACTTCACAAGACAGAGATATCCACGCAGACGCACAGACATATTCAGCCTGACAGACCCAGCCATACAAGAGGAACCGGTTGCCCTAAAGCATAACCAAACACATACCCCAAACCCTGATCGAGTACGAATAGGACAGACTCCGGGGGGGGGGAGGAGGCCGAGCCGTTACACCCCACCCTCCGGCACAGTGGGGAAATGAGACAGATGAGTTCGATGGGTCAAAACGCCCCAGGACACAAAGTCAGCTGCACGTGACGCCTCAGGAAATCGGTGCAAATAGGGTCTTTAAACGCAAACAATTTAATCCAACCGTTGTATCGATTCAATTCTCCGCAGCGTCCGCGAGCCAGGCGTCGACGACATCGACATCTGCACGGGATAAACCCCGGAACACGAACCGGTGCGAAAAATTACCTAAGGAGCACAGGCGAGCAGATCCGGTCCCATCAGATAGGACACGGTAGCCGGTTGGTTAGATAACTCGCCTTGTAATGCAGAGAGTATGGGTTCGATCCTCCTCCCTTGAGACGGTTACTGTGTAGGGACCCTGAGCAAGCCCTTTACTCGCAATTGCTCAGCGCCATCGATTGATGCTTGGTCATTACATAATGGATCTTAATAAATGCCTAATAACAACAATAAAATGTCAATAATGAACGCAAAATGAAGACAAATGGGACAGGAATCCGACATGGAACGGCCTAGAGAGCAAGGACTCATCTTCCGGATATATTGACCTGATTACGGTTTGGTTTAGGTGTGCCATCGGTTGATGCCTTGTGCATTAGACACCGGCGCAATAGAAGTTACTAATTACAAATAAATTCTAAATAAAAAAAACCTGAAATCTGACAACAGAATATCTTTAAAAGAGGAAGAGAATTCATAATCGTTTTCTCCAATGTACACACTGTCATTGATTGAGAGTCCAGCGGTGAGTGACCAGGAGGACCGGCCACCCTTCGTCCTAAGCATACGCTCCGACAAGAGTTCGCAAACCAACCACATCCATTGATGTCTCTCGGATCTAGCTACTCCTCATCCTCCTCCGCTTGTTCCTCCTCCTCTTCCTCCTCCTTCTCTCCGTCACCTCCTCCTCCTCTTCTTCCTCCTCCTCTCCCTCTTCGTCTTCCTACTATACTTTTCCTCCGCCTCCTCTCCCTCTTCCTCCTCCTCTTCTTCCTTCTCCTCCTCTTCTTCCTCGTTCTCCCTCTTCTTATCCTCCTCCTCTTCTTCCTCCTCCTTCTTCCTTCTCTTCCTCCTCCTCCTTCTAGACCACAAATGCGATTCTTGAACAAGACAACCATTTTCCGCGGAACGACTCCAATACATCGAAGACATCCGTTAATCGAAATCCGCTGCAGGCAAATCACCATCGACTCTTTCGACCATTTGGCGACTCTGGTGCCAACAAGGGCAGTCAGTAGATGACCAACGATCCCCTCGCCTTCCCTCTCCCACAGACCGGACACGATGCTTCGGGCCACGATCCTCCCTGTCCGGGGAGAAGGAAGGGGAGACAGCGCGAGGGTCCTCAGCGAGGTGAGTGCACGAGCCACCACAACGCCTATATCTCTGATGATTATGATGATTGCAATAATGTTATCCGACATTTATAAAGCGCCACAAACTGAGGAGATCGAGAAAAGCGATTAGAGCTGGTGGCCCAGTGGTGGGTTCAACTTAGGCAAAGCTTCTGGACTGAGCTGTAGCAGTATGCATACGAGGGACAGTCAGGAGTCCATGGGCAGCCGACCGAAGGGTGCCACGACCAAGGACCGAGGAGACTGAAATGCAGAAGTCACTAAGGTATGATGGAGCAGAGCGCAGAAGACAGTTGCGCAAATGGGTCAGAGTCTTAAAGCGAATACGTTGCTGCATTGGGACTGGGGAGCCAGTGCAAAGTGTCCCACACAAAGGAATATATATTGCCAAACCTGGGGACGTTTCCAATGAGAAGGGCAGCGACATTAAGAACAGGCTGAAGCTGAGAAATATCATTGAAAGTCCAGCAAAGAAGACCTTAACCAAATCCACACTGGTCCAGATAAGGGTTTGAATTAAAGTAGTGGGAGCATGAAAGGAGAGGCAGCGGCAGGTGGTAAGGTGCTGACGAAGGTGGTAAGATAATGAGCGAAAGATACTGTTGACATGATCTTGGAGAGCTCTGGGTCTAGGATAACACCAAGATCACGGACTGTGGAAGAGAACAGAAAGTTCGGACACCTTTCAAGTAAAGACAAGAATGATCTAAGCCAGCTGAGCGTGACCTTGACAATGATGCCTGTCATCAATATGATCGTGATGATTAGGTGATCGAGACTTTGATGATGATAGTGATGATGATGATGACGACGACTGATGCCAATGACTTTGATGATGATGGCCGTTGTGATGATGATCATGATTTCATTCGTTATAACAATCATCATAATCATCACCACTATCATCGTAATCATTGAACTGTCGAACTGTGCTTGACCTATGAGGTCAACACCCTCTGCCCTCAGTTTCCTCATAAACAGAAAATACACAGAAGGTGGAGGTGGAAAGGTAGCCGAGCGGATGACATGTCCTCTTAACACCTCCGTCATCCGGGTTCGAATCCGTTCTTTAGAGGATTCAGGCACCTCGAAGAAGAAGAGCGGCCCCTTAAGCAAGCCATTATAGGCGGCCATGGGTATATAGTGTTAGCGACTTCATTTTCTTAGCCTTGGCATGACAGCGGGTGCCCAGTCCTCTTCCTTGCCGTCTCATCTTCCACCGACAGTGTAAGGCTAGTGTACTCATTCCAGCTGTTGCTCTGGAGGTGCAGAAATCTCGAAGCAAATTTCTGCCCTGGCGGGGATTCGAACCCCCGACCTTTCGTTTGACAGACCAGCACGCTAACCACTACACTACCGCCCATCCCTAAACCAAATGCTGTAATTTCCCTTTTGTCTGTCTGTTTCATCTGCATGCATGAACCTCCGTGTTACATCAATACATGAATGCATCATTACAAATGAATATGTAGACCATATGTACACAATAAATAATACACCTACAGTACACATGTATGCAGAATATAATATTCGTATATATATAATATATCACAAAGTCTAGAAGCCGACTTACGATCATATGCATATATGTGCGTCCGTCTGTATATATATATATATATATTCATATATATATATACATATACATATATATATATCACTTTATATCGGTGTCATTCGTTATTCAACACAGGTATAATGCAACGCACGTGACATTCGGTTAACCCAGACAGTAATTAGAGGAAAGCTGCGAGTCAGCGATATACCTGACAGTGGCTAATACGGGTGATAGAAACAGCCCAGGTACATGCAGGATCCCCTCATCTACTACCCCCTGCCCTTTGTATTCAACACAGATGCAACACCTGTTACTGCAGTTGTAAGTACGTCAGCAAGTATGCATATTTGTGTGTATGTAAATAAGAAAGTATGTAAGTATGTGAGAAGGTATGTATGTAAGTCAGTATGCAAGAAAGTCTATGAGTAAGTATGTGAGCAAGTATTGAGTAAGTATGTAAGTCAGTATGTAAGTCAGTATGTGAGTAAGTATGTAAGTGGTCCATGTTTGTATATGACATGTTCAGTTGTATTACATTGTATAGAACGTTTGCATACATAATCTTAATTGTAAACTTCAAATCCTAAAGCACTACTCTAAAGGGCAGGGCACCACAGAGCAGGGCACCACAGGGCAGGGCACCACCTTATTCACGAGCGCTCTGTCGTGTCAGAGGGGTTGTCCAGAAATGGCAAGGGAAGATCCAAGTCCGTTTGCCTTGGAGAGCAGGAGGCAATTGGACAGACTGCATGGAAAGGCCTTCAAAACATACATCTCAAATGTCAGGAATGAGAGGTTTCTATCTATCTATCTATCTATCTATCTATCTAAAACATTTATATAGCGCCCCTTCAAGGATTACTTCTAGATTACTAGCATGTTGGACTATCAACAGAGAGGTTGGGGGATTCAATTCAAACGAAGTCGCCAACGCAGCCGACCCACGCTGCCTTTCGGGGTCAGTTTCTAGGACTACTTTTAAAAACTAGTAACAAACTGGACGCCTTATCTGAGAGACTGAGACAGTCTCCTATAATCAGTCACTCAACGGAAACTAGGTCTCTTAACGCTGTATACACTTCACAAAGGTCACTGTGATCGCCAACGTTGTTACATAATGTACTCAGACTTTGTAATGGTAATTTGTAATTGGACTACTAAGCACCGCTCAAAGAGCAAAATAAATCCGAGGCGCCCTCTGTACTAGCCTATAATTATAATGTTAGATGTAATTAAGAACTAGACTATTGCATCAGTTAGCAAAACCATGTACAGGAAACTAGAAGAGTCAACCGTGGTGCCCCCAGGCTTAAAAAAATTGGACGCACATCCTTCCCGTCCCCTTCCACCCAATCCCGGACACCCGTCCCCCGTTCGTAGTCGTACACTGAAAATGACTCATTAGAAAAAATTCAATTTAGATAACATCTAATGCTTCAACATGACGTATTGATATTTAACAAAAATATCGATGCGATGCCTAATCCTTGTGTGGATTTGATCTGGTGGGTGGACGCAGGTGCGTGCAGTGCGTCCGTCTGCGGGCGCCCTTGTGAGTGGTGGGTGGCACCATGTTCAGTCGCTGGACCAGAGTGCATGGACAACAGGGTGGCGTGCCTCATCAAGTCATCACGCTCTGCTATCTAAGAAACTGCGTTCAAAGCTAGTCCTAGGCCTTTACAATGCACGTAACCGATCCTTCGTAATTCATATAGCGCTCCTACAAACAGTCACTACAGATGTTACAAAAAGCGGTCGTGTGTATAATAAAATAAAATAAATATCTTTTTCTTTATTAATTCAAACTGACAAACGCAGTAAGATTACATATCCCCATGCTACGCCTCCCCCCTCCAATCAGTCTTAAATGCTGCTGCTAGGCTCATTGCACGTCTTCCTCGATTTGCTCATATCTCCACATATATGATTGAAGTCTTACACTTATGCTCCCGATTACTTCGCGTATCCAATATAAGATCCTCCTTCTGGTTTCCAAGTCCCAGCTACGGCTTGCCCCTAAATATCTCTCTGACCTTATGCGGCAACCTCTCTCTGCAACTTCTGCTCGTCCTTTGCGCTCTACTGGCCGCCTTGATCTCTTTGTCCCTCGTACTAGGACCACTCTGGCCCAACGTCGAGCTTTTGCTGTCACAGGTCCCTCTGCCTGGAATGGTCTTCCCTCTCGACTTCGAACTAAACTCATGATGGGAATCTCCCCTGCATCTACTCGCTTGCTCAAGACGTTCCTGTTTCCACGGGGCTCATGCACTGAGGGCGCCTCTGAATAGTTTATACTGCGAGAGGCGCCTTATAAATTACTAGATACTAGGGCTGTACCGAATAGGTGATCATCACAATTCGGCCGAATACGAATAATTGGACCAACTATTCGGCCGAATACGAATAGTGTACAAAATAGGTCTACCTACAACATTCAAAATTTCAAAAATGTAAGCAAAAGTTTCAGTTCAGTAAATTTAATACATTAAAATTTAAACTAAAAGTAAACAGTTAACTACTTGTAATTTTTGTATCCTTCTGCCAGTCTGTGTAAACTAGGAATGGAACTAATTTAACTAAACTTAGAAATTGTCACTTACTTAACGTTCACTCTACTCGCTATGACAGCCGCATATGCAGAAACAGATGTCATGTGACCACTATTCGTATTCGGTCCGACCGCTACTATTCGGCCGAATACCGAATAGCTATTTGGCCCACTATTCGGCCCCGAAGCGAATACGAAGCAAATATTCGGTACAGCCCTACTATAGATACGATACGATACGACTGAAACATGACAGTATACAATCAAGATCTTAATCAAACACACGGTTTGGCAGCCATGCAAGGCGCCGCCCTAGAGGGGGGTTACGGGTATCGAACCCCGATCTAATGCTCCCCTGGCCATGACTGTTACCATTACTCTATCCCCCCTCCCAGTTTGTTTGACAACAAACTGAACACTAGGATCGATAATAATGTCCTCCGTATAGGCAAGCAGTGTAGTTGAAAACTACCAAAATCTTCCAGTTTCATCACCTTCGCCACTATTGTATATCCGGATGGTGCCAGTCCCAAGCCTTGTAAACGACGGAGGGCAACGCTAAACATCTTTATTACGAACAACGTCGTTAAACAGCAACTAAAGGATGCGCACCCGCTTCTCATAACAGCTTTAAACTAATGAAATTCCAGAGCAGACTTCTACAAACCAGTAAAAACGAGAATATGGTTGTCAGAAGATGTTAAAGTTGACTACCACTTCATCCGACTATAATCTCACCTCACCAGAAAATCTGAGTAAACAAGAACGTTGATCGCAATACGGTATTCAACTCGTGTCATTAACAGGGCTAAAGGGTAGATTACACTGACATAAAAGAGTAACTGTCCTGGCCAAGGTTCATAACCTTTAACCTCCAGCCACCCACGTGACTATCTGCGTCTTAAAGACAACTGTTGTGTGTGCTGTTGGAAAGAAATAAAGAGATATGACCATTGGGGGCAGTCATAAGAGACAATCCAGAGCGAAAGCTAACAATAAAAACTTGGACATCTTCTAATCTGTTACACCTTTTACAAGAAACATTACATTACAAGGAGTTACAACATATCCAACATATCCATAGATTTCCAACATATCCCTAGAATTCCCGACATATCCATACATATCCAACATATCCCTAAATATCTGACATATCTCTAGATATCGAACATATCCCTAGATATCCGACATATCTCTATAGATACCCAACATATCTCTTACTATCCAACATATCCCTAAATTTCCAACATATCCCTCAATTTCCAAAATATCCATAGATTTCCAACATTTCCCTAGAATTCCCGACATATCCATAGATATCCAACATATCCCTAGATATTCATCAGCTACAGTAGTGTACTAATTGGTAACTTCAGGTACCAGCAGTACATGGCAACCGATTGGTTAGAGAACTCACCTTGTAATGCGGAGAGTAGGGGTTCAATCCTCCTCCCCTGAGACGGTTACTGTGTATACGGACCTTGAGCAAGTCCCTCACTCAGAATTATTGCTCAGAGCCATCGATGTTCTGTCGTATGGTCGTGTGCACTTCTGCAGTTTGGAAGGAGGACAATATATCAAATAGTGGAATTGTTATCATTGTTTTAATGTATATAGTAACTTCCAAGTCAATAATCTGGAGGGTCGCTATAAATGATTGAAAGAATGAATGATTGAAAGAATGAGTGATTGAAAGAATGCGAATGAATGAATGAGTGATTGAAAGAATGAATTATTGAAAGAGTGATTGAAAGAGTGATTGAAAGAATGAATGATTGAAAGAATGAGTGACTGAATGAGTGACTGAATGAGTGATTGAATGAGTGACTGAATGAGTGATTGAATGAGTGATTGAAGGAATGAATGATTGAAAGAATGTATGATTGAAAGAATGAATGATTGAAAGAATGTATGATTGAAAGAATGAATGATTGAAAGAATGAATGATTGAAAGAATGAATGATTGAAAGAATGAATGATAGCTCTGATTTATTGAATAAACGACCATTTCAAGGAATTACTGAATGAATGAATGAATGAATGAATTAACCGTCACTTCCAAAAACAAAGGAAACACGAAGTGAAAGCAGACGATGAAGGACTTCAACGCCAACTTAAATCAATTTCCCGCCACCCGACATAAAAACGCAACACTGTTGAAGCACTTTCTCCTCCTACGCCTAACTCTCAACAGCGTTTGAGAATTGTTTGCACACCAAACACTTTCCAAGGGTTTGAAGAAGTTCCGTCTCACAAACCTCAGGAGTTTATGTCCCATTACCCAGAAGTAATTAGCTCTGCAACTCCAACGCTCTTGTTGTCCGACACTTAAACACCACTTTATTAAGTGCCTTCATACACACATACGAACACACACTTACACATGCACACACACATTATATATATACATATATAAATATACATACATACAAATATTATATATTATATATATATATACAAATATATATATAAAGTGCAATGGCAAAGAAGTTAAAAACGAAAATAATTAAATAGCTGTATTGAACTTTGAGATAGCATACACACACACACATATATATATATATATATATATATATATATATATATTCATTCATTTATTCTTTAATTCATATTCAATCATTCAATCAATCTTTAATACATTCAATCATTCATTCATCATTTAATTCATTCAATCAATCTTTAATTAACATTCAATCATTCAATCAATCTTTAATACATTCAATCACTCATTCATTATTTAATTCATTCAATCAATCAATAATTCAATCGTTGTTTACGTCAGCCATTCACTCATTCCTTCAAGCATTTATTCAAACATTAATTCAATCAAACATTCATTCAATCAACCTTTAATTTATTCAATCATGTATTTATTCACTCATTCATTCATTCATTCATTCATTCAAACAGTATGTACAACAGAGCTGCACGGAAACCATGGAAACGGCCTTAAATACTTAAAGTCAGCGACCAGATGGGTTCAGACAGAGTTACGAGAAGGACGAGGAGGAGGAAGAGGAAGAAGAGGAAGAGGAGGAAGAGGAGGAGGAAGAGAAGGACCCACAATTGACTGGAAAGCATGGCGTTCAGTGTAAACATTCCGCAAGACAACGCTGCTGATGATAAAGCACCGAACAGACCAGAGACAGACAGACAGACAGACAGACAGACAGACAGACAGACAGACAGACAGACAGACAGACAGACAGACAGACAGACAGACAGAAAGACAGACTGACAGACAAACAGACAGACAAACAGCCGCAGAGTGAGAGAGACCGACACGGACCGAGTGACGCTGAGAGGACAGACACAGACAGAGACATAGAGAGAGACATACACAGAAAGAGAGAGACATGAACAGAGAAAGACAGACAGAGACAGACAGACAGACAGAGAGAGAGTGAGAGAGAGAGAGAGAGGAGAGGAAATGAGAGGGGGAGCGACAGAGAGGGCGAGGGAAACAGAGGGGAGAGACATACACAGAGGCAGAGAGAGGGTGAGGGAAAGAGAGGGGAGAGACGTAGAGAGAGAGAGAGAGAGATATATATATATATATATATATATATATATATCAGACGCACTGATGCATCCCAGTGCCATGCTAACACTCACGACGCAAACATTAATAATCCGTTGCCATGGTAAATGGTTACTGCCGCCGCCACCAGGCGTCGTAACTTTGTTTACAAGCGACAGATGTAAGTAAATTACCTGATGTTTACATAGAACGAGTAATTCCGGTTGAAAACAGCACTTCTTAGAAGAATGAGAACACAGCAGCAACGAGAACAGCCTGTTAAAGAACACAAAGAGCATAAGAATGCTTTAACAAACACGGTCGAAGGGCAAACAATTCACAGATTTACAACGGACGGTTACAACTGTAACACGTAACAAATCAGAGATTTAAAAGACAGTTCCAAATGTAACATGTAACAATTCGCAGATTTACAACAGACCGTTACAACTGTAACGTGTAACAATTCACAGATTTATAACTGATAGTTACAACTGAAACGTGTAACAATTTGCAGATTTACAACGGACAGTTACAACAGTAGCATGTAACAATTCACAGATTTAAAATGGACAGTAACAACTGTAACGTGTAACAATTAGCAGATTTACAACAAACGTTACCTCTGTAACATGTAATGATGAATGACTACATGTAGGAAAGAACGAATGTACGAATGAATGACTGAATGAATTAAAGAATGAATTAAATAAAGAAAGAATGCATGCATATGAAAATGTTATCCCAAAATTCAATGCATTAAATTTATTTTATTAATATTATTATTATTACAGTTTTTACCATTTTTTTCATAATTATGCTTTGCAATTGAAATTAGGACAATTTATATAGAGCATTGACAGTAGCGAGTTAATTCCAGGTAAGTTTACAGTATCAATTGTCAGGACAAGCACTAAGAGTTACACAGGGCATAGAATTTCAAGGTACATAAGGTTAATTATTATTAAATACTAATAAGGAATTATGAATAATAACTCATGATTAACTATATTTCACCCATTTTAAGTACCACAACCCTTATACAAATACAGTATTGGACACATGAAAACAATGCCTACATGCAGTATGGGATCTAAGTATGCAATCTAAGTATGCAATGTATACAATAATATACATACAGTAATATATACAGATATGAAGAGGAGCAGTTCCTAAGAGGTAGCCAAGGGTATGAAGTGTAAGCGACTTCACTTTACACAGCCTCGACCTATGAGGGAGGCTGGCCAGTCCCCTCCCTCATTGCATGACCTTCGCACCAACAGTGTATGGTCAGTGTACTCATTATAGCTGAGTTGGAGCAGAAATCCCTAAACAAACGGGGAGTTGAACCAGAAACCTGTCAGTTGGCAGTCTAGCATGATAACCACCCAACTATCACACAACTTTATTATTATTATCATCATTATTATTATTTAATTAAGGCCTATGCAGATTGGCCCACCTGCAAAGATGGACCCAATTGCAAAGATTGACCTAATTGCAAAAATTGACCCAGTTGCAAAGATTGACCCAGTTGCATAGATTGACCCAATTGCAAAGATTGACCCAGTTGCACAGATTGACCCAGTTGCGAAGACTGACCCAGTTACCTAGGTACACAACCTCAGTGTATCAACATTAATCAAGTTGTCACTTGACTTGTCTTCATCACGGGTGTCTTACTTTGCCCCCAGATACTGCTGCTACCCAACACACATCTGGCAGTGACACAAAGCTGGCAAGCACAGAGAACTTAAGCAGCACTTAAACCAGTCCAGTACATATGTGAAATACCACACCACTTAGTGCCAACTCAGCCCACCATCGCCTGAAATACATCTGAGATTCCTGGCCAAGGTCACGTTATGTCAGAATTTTTCTTACAATGAAACGCGTTATAACTGGACTCCACTGTAATTCTAAGCTAAGTTTTATGGATTTATGTAAGTATGTGTCTCTAGGATTGCTTGTCTGGTTGCAAGTATATTTGAATGTATGCTTAGATGTATGTGTGCGTGTTTGTTTTGGTTTGCTGCCTCAATGAAAAATCTAAATCACACTATTAATCCTGTTTTATCAGTCAAGTCTGTGGGGTTAGGTTGATCTGGCTTTCATCGCTTCATAACCCCTGGGGCTATATCTATATTAATGTTATCAAAATAGACACATTTACACTAAATAAACATAAATATGAATAATTAACATACTCAGTCTGCAGAATATGTATTTAAAACTAATAAGATAAAATGTACCTCATATTTCCAATTTTAACTAGTATTATTTATCCCAATAAGGTATAAATATTTTAATAAAATACAGCATCAGAATAAAAGATGACAATAGAAAATAGACAATAGAAAACATGACAAAACCAGTAAAGTTCGAGAAAATCATCCTGTAAATTATTTTTCACTTATAACGTCTGCAATACACAACTTGTTTTGTGAAAGCCAGTCACAAATTACTACATCATAACATCACATTTTATACGATACGATACAATGCAAATGTGTTCATATTGCCCTCCTTCCAAAGTTCAGAATTGCACATACGACCATACGACAGAACATCGATGGCGCTGAGCAACTGTGAGTGAAGGACTTGCTCAAGATCACTACCGGTACACTGAGTACTGTCTCAGAGGAGGAGCATCATACCCGTACACTCTGTGTTACAGGGTGAATGCTCTAACCTATATGCTTCTGTATCCATCTGAACATTTATATAGCACCTTTAATCCCCAATCAAAGGCAAATTTATAATTTGTATAGCACCTTCAGCCAAACTTCTCAAAGATCACAAAACATGGCTGTCAGGTTATCCATCACCAAACAACATTGCCATACTGCTTGTTGTTCATTTCCTATCAAACTTTCCTTTCCTATCTTAAATTCATGCCCTGCAAGGCACCACGTTAAGTCCACTGCCATTCAAGAACTTCACACAACAAAAGAGGGTAACTATAAACGTAAACGTCTTACCACAGTGACCGAATGCCCTCAAACCTTCTCATTTTTCAACGAATGGATCGGGTCCGATCCTTCACCACTGCTGTCTGTTTGAATGGGTGCAACCCTATTTAAGGTCCTTGTGTACGCACCGTGCTACAGCGACCATATGGCTTCGACCCTTCTCATTTTTCAATGCAATGATCAATATGCCCATTCGTCCTGCCAAAATTCAGGAATCGTGAATCTAAATTGGAAATTGGATTCTCGGGTCATGAAAAAAGGACAGATAAGTAAAGGTCACAGATGCTCAGCGCCATCGATTGATGCTTGGTAATTTTTTAGTGGTGCTAAATAAATGCACAATAATAATAATAATAATAATAATAATAATAATAATAATAATAATAATAATAATAATAATAATAATAATAATAATACCAGATACCGTCCCAATATAAAGCCTTCAAGTAAAAACCAAACGGTAGATGGCGGAGCTCTACCAAGAGGTGCTGTGAGCGTTCATCTGTTTGTTTATGGTTATTACAAAAATATTGGCAAAACGACATTGACTGCAGAAGCTGATGACAATACCCGCGACAACAACCACCTCTGTAGAGATGATAACAACAGCCATGATCATATTAATGCTATTATGATGAAGACCATGATGATTTATGGCAAAAACAAACCTGCTCAATGGGACCACGGATCAATCAAACAGCTCCTTTGTTATAAATTCCTTTCACCGATCGCTCGATATTTTCGAATGAGTGAAAAAATAGGCTAAATAGACAGACTATCCCTCTGTATAACCGGTACACCTTCAGAAACTATTAGGTTTGCATTAACACAGATTCTTCGATCCGCCATACTGCTAGGCCACAGACTGATATTGAGAACACTACACCAGTGACGTAATGAAACTAGCGCCATCTCGTAATAGACCAACGAAGTAGCAAATTTTTAAAATCGTAATCTCCAAACTTCTAAAGCACCAATCAAAGGTCAAACGCAGGGCACCAGCCTACGAGCGCTACGTCAAATCAAAGGGGTTTCCAGAGAATAGTCCAAAGTAGGCCCGAGTCCAGTTTCCAGAGGGCCAGATCAAGAGAGGCGGGTGTCGTTTAAATGTAGGCTAAATAAATGTTACTGTAAATGTAATAAATTTCTCAGCGCCAAACAAAAGCCACGTCAGGGAGACCAGCTTATTCACCGGCGTTATATCAAATTAAACCCGCCATAGCTATGTCCGCCTTGTCCGTTTCGGTGCCAGGTCAGAGTTCGGGAGGTCAAGCCAAGGAGACAGTTGATGCTACGGTGGTAATCGGTGATGATGGTATAGTTGTGTGGTGGCGCAGAATTATCGGAGAGGAGAAAACATAGTCACCAGACGAGATAAGATCGAGGATGAACAAATTTGCGGAGGTCTTTTGGCAGGTCATTCCAGAGAACCAGCGCAGCATAGACTAAGGAGCGGTTGCAGAATTTCTGAGAGGAGTAGACGGGAGGCCGATTTAGAGAAAGATGTTGTATCTCTTACTTACAGAGCCCTTAAAACCTCTCAACCTTCCTACATTGGCCAGCTAATCGCCATCCAACCGTCCGGGTCTACTTGCTCATCATCATATCTTTGCTCCTCCTCCTATCTTGCGATTCTCGCCGGTTAATTTCACCTCTCCTCCGCTTGCACTCTCCTCCGCGGCTTTCCACTCACGACTGAAAACCGAAAATCAAGCTATCCTAGGCTGTCGTGATTCTATTCCTGCGCCACCACACAACCATCATCACCTATTACCACCGTAGCATCTCCTCGGCTTGACCTCCCAGGACTCTGACCTGGCTCCAGAACGGAAAAGGCAGCAGACTTGACATACCGACGAGAAATAAAGCTGGTCCTTTAACATAGCTTTTATGTGGCGCTGAGAAATTTTAATTCGGAGATTTACATTTACATTAATTTTATTATCTGTGTTGTAATTCGTCAAAACAATTCAGCAGATGGTACAAAGGAGCAAAATGAATCTATTAGTTTAATCTCTCTTTATTCATGAAACGCTGACAAAATATAAGCGCTATAATATTTTACAGTCTCAATTTTGTCTTTGGTAACCCGCTTATCCCATAAACTCTTGCGTTAACGTTGCCTAATAAATTTCTTGGAATGTAATAACATGTTTCATATCGTTCTGTTATGCTTAAATAGTTATTCAGTTATTGTATTAAACTTATTTATTTGTCATTGGGGAAATAAATTTAATTTAAAAATGACAGAGATGGCATTTAACTGGCGTCTTGACAACCGAGGGTGTAAGAAAGCTGCGCTGTAACATTGGGCTTAACAGTGGTCACTGTTTATGTTGCTCAAGGGCCACTATATTCACTATTTATGTTGCTCTATTGTACTGTTTTAGTCATCGATCCTACTAAACCCCTGTGTTAAAACCCAGGCTGCCACATTACTTTTGTTTCTAGCTTAAATCAAGTTATCCTGAAGTTTCAAGAGTTTTACAACAATTAACATGGTTGACCCAGTTGCATAGACAGATTTTTAATGTATACATTGTTATGCTTCGTATATAGGATGCGTCCAGTTTTGAAGTAACTGGAAGTTCTTTTTGATGTAATATTCATCCAAAGAAACCGGTTTCTGTAAACTCATAATCATGCGTTCGGAGCAAGAGGTCCTACAGCGTCTGATTCTGGACACGGTTACCCTGCTCTGTCGAAATACAGTGACTTATAAGAACAGTCTTCAGGTTCAAGGACTTATTGGAATAACTATTGACAGTAACGTTTTCATAATCCATTTCGACGAGAAATTTGATAGTTCAACTCTGAAGGAATCGTCTCAGTCGAAAGCCGGTTGTTCTGGTGGGGATCTTGGTCTCGAAGACTTTCCTGCAGAATCTGATTTGACTGAAATTTCTGTTCCTCCAACCCTCGCACAGCCGAACATTCGTAAGACGTGCGTGCAAAGAAGGTGGTCACGAGAAGCCAGCGGACAGCAGAAGCAGAGAAGGAATCTAGTGCAGTCGACTCCAGAAGATGATTCAGCGGACATCTTTGACTGCGATCCGGTGAAAGAAGAGATTAGTAGGGTACCAGTCTTTCCACAGCCGTGGCCAGGGTTCCAGAATGATCTGGGTGAGTCTTCTACCATTCCAGAAGGTGTTCGTTGCAACCAGCTTACTCTTAAAATGGAAACGAATTTCATGGAATCGGAAGTGGCTTCAGACGTTTCGAAAACCTTTGTGTCACACTCTCAAAGCTCCAGTGATGTTCTGGAAGGGACTCATTATATGGGTGGTGCTGGTGGCTCCAGTCTCCAACCAAGTTTCTCTTCCACTGAGTTCGTCGGGTTCCATCAAACCTCACGAAAGCCACAGAAGAGACACAGGAAATCATGTGACACTAGGGTATGTCACATGTGTCTGGACATTTCACTTGTACCTACGGCATGTCACTTTATTTAGGACATGTCACTTATTTAAGACATGTCATTTATATGTAGGGCGTGTCACTTATATTTAGGGCATGCACGTCACTTGTATCTAGGGCATATCACTTTTATTTAGCACATGTCACTTATATTTAGGGCATTTAACTTAGATCTAGGGCATGCCACTTTTATTTAGGACATTTCACTTATAATATCTAGGGCGTGCCACATATCTAGAGCATGTCACTTACATCTAGGGCATGTCAGTTATATCTAGGGCAAGTCACTTAGATGTAGGCATGTCACCTATATCTAGGGCATGTCACTTATATCTAAGGCATTTCAGTTGTATCTAGGGGATGTCACTTAGATGTAGGCATGTCACCTATATCTAGGGCATGTCACTTATATCTAAGGCATGTCAGTTATATCTAGGGCATGTCACTTAGATGTAGGCATGTCACCTATATCTAGGGCAAGTCACTTATATCTAAGGCATGTCAGTTATATCTAGGGCATGTCACTTAGATGTAGGCATGTCACCTATATCTAGGGCAAGTCACTTATATCTAAGGCATGTCAGTTATATCTAGGGCATGTCACTTTTATGTAGGGCAGGTCATTTGTATATGGAGCATATGACTTGTATGTAGGATATCTCACTTGAATCTTGGATATGTAGCCTGTAATTAGATCATTTCACTTGTATCTAGGGCATGGTGCTGCATTTTACTAAATTCTACAAGGCACCCAAGTTTTGATGATGCCCTCCTTACTCATGCCAGTTGTATCTAAGGCACATCGCCTATATATAGAATATCTCACTTCTATCTTTCACCGTTAGTGTAAAAATTTAATTCAGTAAGTATGAGCAGTTAGAATCTGAATGTAAAGTTTCTTTGCTTATTCTTGTACCTGTATATTTCATATTCTTGTACCTGTATAATGTATATTTCTGTTATTGTTATTATTATTATTACAAACATTTTTAACACATGGAAAGTCACACAGAAATGCGCATCTTCTTGAAAGAAGAAAAGGAGTTCGAGAATCGGATAAACATTGGCAGTTGATTCCATTCCATTCTGGCGATGGTTTCGCTTTGTCACAATGCAACAAATTTCTCTCTTGTTTTTGTTCTGACGAAGTTTTCTCTGTGTTTGCTCTAGGATTCGAACAAAGCGCCATCCAGTTCTGCACCATACATCATCACAAAGGCACTTCACATCTGCGCCTATCCGTCGTGCGGGAAACAGTTCCACCATCGACACCATCTCCTGCGCCACCAGACCATGAAACACAACCGCGCTCCGACGAAGCGACGACAGATAAGTTTCCTCGGTTCCTCCGTTCCACTTGACAGCAGCTGCGATGCAGTCGAGCACAGCCTCGATGCGTATAAAACATTTGGTGCGGACCAGTCATCGTCATGGTAACGCATGTGGGTAAACAAACCGGATATCTCCCTGGCTACCATTCAACAGCGTCACGATTGGGACTGCGGGGTTGTGCGCTCCTTTTTCAAAATCTGTGTGTCAGTGAGGTGTTTTCAACCCAAAAGATGTAAATTGGGGGAAGTACAAGGGTGAAAGCATTTAAACATGGTTGTAAGGATCTCAAGAGGGAGAAAAATGTCATTAAAAAGTTGTGCAACGATTAAAAACAGCCATCATGGGAGTTGTTTTGCAGTAAGACCCAGGCTGGATTATTATAAAAGAAGCAGAAGGGCTCAAGGTCATTTGAATTTTTTGTAGAAATTATTAACCACCATGACAAGTTCACCCCGTCTACATCCACCCAGCCACTGCCGCTCAGAACCATGACAACTCTTCTGCTGCCATCGCCATGGTAACGCAGCATTGTTATGGTGATACAGTGTTTTCATTCCGTCTAAAATCGACATTTGCAATCGCTGCAAAAGATGATGCAGCAGACTCAGTTTATCAGAACTTCGTCGAAGTGACGAATTTTCAGTTTCGTATATGACTTTGTTTGGTTTTTCTGATCATCTGCCAGTGGCTCATAACGCGGAGAGTACGGGTGCGAGCCTCCGCTAAGATGGTTACTGTGTAGGGAGCAAGTCTTTTTGCTCACAATTGCATCAAAGCTCAGATTTAAATGTATTGATCTTGCATGCGAAATAAATGCAAAATGATAATTGTAATAATAATAATAATAATAATTATAATTATAATAATGGTGAGATGAATGATCCTTTGAATTTTGTTTTGTCACTATAATTTGTTATCTTCGCCTAAATCAGTTCCTAAGAATGTTCATCCAAAAATTGAAATCACTGGTGTAAGTTCACCTAGAGTTGGATTTTAGATGTAGCATGGAAACGGAAACCAGTTACAGTTGCTGGTTTCTTTGTTCAGAACTATTTCTAGAAGTCATTCTGTTTAAGGATTTTCAGTTTCAGTTTACTTGTTCTAATTGTTTTTAGAATTCGGTTTATTTCAGGATTTCAGTTGTAGTTTATAAATTTGTCCTTAAATGTTTCTAGAAGTCATTCTATTTAAGGATTTTCAGACCTGTTTCTAGAACTTTGTTCTATGTGAGGATTTTTAGTTCGAGTGTTTTTGTTCCTAATTGTTTCTATAAATTTTTCTATTTAAGGATTTTTTAGTGTCTTGAAAATTACAGGCCTAAGCCATGGTGTCTAATTATAATTGTGAACTAAAAACTTGTGGCCTCTTTTATGTGAATGATGTATAAAAATGAGGACAATTTGTTTGTAGAGCTTTTTGAGGTAATTATTTGTCTGTGTTAGAGCAGTTAATTGTTCCTGTCCACTTGTGAATTGAGTCTCCCATTTGTGTTTTTTGTACAACTTGTTTTGTTTTAAGTTTTTAAATGTAATAGACCTTTTGGCTAAACACAACATTTACGTACATCACTGCTTAGGTGTATCTTGTATGATGTTTGGTGTTGTTGATAGGATAGTGGTGAAGTTAAGATAGACTGAGCTGGGTTAGTACTTGGACTGGTGACTGTCCATGGAATTTCAGGACAACTCGGCCTTTTATCCTTTACTGTCTTGGTGTTCAGGTATCAAAAGAAATTGGAAGGTTTTCCTTGTTGGACTGACATGGTTGCTTTTAGATTAGGTGGGTAGGTGTGTATTTAGGTGGGGGTGTGTGAGTGGGGTTGGGTGTAGGTGTGTTTGTATTAAATGACTCTGACCTCCATACCTGTTGTTGTTTATTGGAATTTTGGGAGCACTCATGACTAAGATGATGGCCATACCAAGCTTCAAAAGTGTTTTTATAGAGGCTGTAAAAGATGTGTGACCTTTAACCCCAAAATTTATCAAGTCTCAGAGGATTTTGGGAAGTTTGGAGGCACTTTGATGTGATAGGAATGCTGAGGATTGTGGGACGTTTGAAGGCACATGGTATGATAGGAATGCAGAGGATTCTGGGAAGTTTGAAGGCACATTGATGTAATAGGAATGCTGAGGATTGTGGGACGTTTGGAGGCACATTGATGTAACAGCAATACTGCTTAAGTTTGGTTTCAATCTGAATATTTTAAACTCTTAATTGTGATTTTAAGTTTTTCATTTAGACCAGACACAAACGAAGGTGTAAAAATAAAAACTCCATTTTTTTCATTCATGCTCTCACTTTGAAGTAAATACAATCACCAATGCAAGACCTATTTGATTCGGAATTTTTGAACTTCCAAATTGTTTCAGTGTGACCTCACCATTCGATTTTCTGATGGCTTATATACTGGGTGCGCTATAGAGTAGTGGTTAGCAACTTAGGATGCTGGACTGTCAATCCAGAGGTCAGGGGTTGAAATCCCCACCAGGGCAGAAATTTGTTGCGAGATTTCTACTCAACCTGCACCTCCTAGCCAACTCCTCTATAAAGTGTACACTGACCGTACACCGTCTGTTGGAAAATGAGATGGCGAGGGAGAAGAATGGCCACCAGTCATCGTATGCCGAGGCTAAGAAAACGAAGTCGCTAACACTTCACACCCATGAGGTAGGCGTCAAGGTTAACGTTGAAAGGGGTCATCCATAAAGGACGTCCGCAAAATATGACCTACTTTTGACCCCCTCCCTCTTGTCTGTATTTGACCTTACCTTCCCCCTCCCCCCATTTGCGGACGTCCGCACGCCAAAGCCAATGAACGAAAAAATAACAACATTGTGACTAACGTCAATAATAAGCTACCAGTCTGTGAGGCAATCAAGAAGAAACCCAATATTTCAACGACCATGTTATTCCTGTTAGAGTTTTGATGCCCATTGTGTATTCAAGTTCTAGTACACAATATGAGGTTTTAGACAGTTATCTTTTCGTCTCTCGGAGAAGGTTGAAATAAGGTGGTGTTTAAATATTTAGATGCAGATGTCTGCACTGGTCATAACCCCTCTGTCCTCGTTAGAATGACCCCTCATTCACCCCTTATTGCGGACGTCCTTTATGGATGACCCCAAAGGCAATGCCCTGTCGCACAGTGTTTGACGAGCCACGTAAAAGCAGCTGGTGGCCACGATTTTGGAACCACTGCTCTAATCTATCGGATTTCAACGAGTCCTTCGATTGATTATGATTTCGTTGAAGAGAGTTTGTGCTTTATAACAACGGCGCTACACGAATCATTACATCAGAGAATGCTGGTCACAGAGGTTATGAATTCTCGGCTTTCGTCAGGTTAGAATTGGTTGTGTGATTTATGTGGCATTCGCCAGGTGGCGTGTAGACCTTTAAGAATCTACGATAGTCCACAGGTGGCGCCAGGTTTGCAGTCTATTGCCGGGCTTTCAGCCATCGAGTCAGCTGCAGCGGTTGCACGAGAATTAAATTAATAGGCCTGTGTTGAAACTGTTTTACGTATCTGATCGATTTCAAAGTAAAGGTTTTTCAAAGTCTTTTAGAAACAACATTGCACGCCAGTTTGAATACTTGACTGACCTACTCAGTAGTAATTAATATAAATGAGCTATTCCTTTGTCTCTCACCTCTGCAAACCGGACTCGGACCTCCTTTGGACTACTCTTTGGAAACCTCTCTGATTTGACGTAGAGCTCGTGAATAGGCTGAGGCCCTGCGCTTGGCCTTAGAGTGGCGCTTTAGAAGTTTAGAGATTACGATTGCGATTCACAAATAATTAATATTGATGAGCCATTCACTAATAATTAAAATTCACGAACTATTCAATAATAATTAACATGGGCGCCGGCAGCGTGACGCACTGGACGCTGTTGCGTCCACCTACCAAATCAAATCCACACAAGGATTAGGCATCGCATCGATATTTTTGACAATTTCACTGTGTAATTTTGGTTTATTATACAGTATGTATAAATAATATCATTTGATAACATAATATTATGCATGTACTTTGATGAGTCACTCTGAGTCATTTTCAGTGTTTGACTACGAGTGGCAGACAAGGGACGGGTGTGGATGGGAGGAGACGGGAGGGTGTGCGTCCAGTTTTTTAAGCCTGGCGGCGCCCCGAATAATTAATATTCACGAGCCATTCACTAATATTTAAAATGCATGAGCTATTCACATTATAATTAATATTCATGAGTTATCGACCAAAGAGGGGTTATGCCTATGCTATCCATTATATTAAGCGTCTATGATTATGCAGCCGTTTTACTGAAACGAGCCTACGCTAGATTGGCTATACGTGTGTGTGTGTGTGTGTGTGTGTGTGTGTGTGTGTGTGTGTGTGTGTGTGTGTGTGTGTGTGTGTGTGTGTGTGTGTGTGTGTGTGTGTGTGTGTGTGTGTGTGTGTGTGTGTGTGTGTGTGTGTGTGTGTGTGTGAGCACGCCAAGAATGACTTTTCTGGCTATGGAAAGAAGATTAGTCCCTTAAGCTATCCTGAGGCAGCTATGGGTATGAAGTGGTAGCGACTTCATTTTCTTAACCTCGGCATATGAAGATGGGCGGCCAGTCCTCTCCTTTCATCTTCCTACCAACGTTTACAGTCAGTGTACTCATTGTAGCTGAGTTGGCTAGGGGCGCAGGAGGAGCAGAAATCTCGACACGAATGTCTACCTTTTTTTTAAAGCCCCGACCTCTTAATTGACAGTCCAACGCTCTAATCACTACACCACCGAGCACCCCATTTTCTGGCTATGGAACCTATGGGGATATTATGTGGCCATTGTTTACTGGCAGATGAAAGTTAAATTCTTAATGAACTGTAGCATTTAGCACTGAATCCCTCGTTGTCAGCTCCTCGCTGTCTGTCTGTCTGTCTGTCTGTCTCTCCCTCGTGGCGCCAGGTGTAGGCTACGTAGAAGAAGCATTTGTTGCTTGTCGGTCGGTAGATTAAAGCGTCACCAGTGATTAACGGTCGTTGTCACTCCAATGACACGCGTCACGACGTCAGTCGCCCCCACCCCCCCCCAAGCGCGGAGATGAAACACTCGGCTAAATGCGGCGTTCACGGTCCGTACATTCCAGACTCGAATACACGCGTCAGAAGTATGGGCCTGATGTAGTCACGTAGGCGAAGACCACTTCCAGACAAAATACCTTCTAAACGTACAAAACCCTTGGCAGAACTTAGCATCAATAAATCAATCAATTAATTATCGTTTATTACTAATACAGCTGCCAGAACGCAACTTGAATACCAGCACACTCAAGAATACTGAGCAAGTATGCTTGCTCGGTATTTTCAAATTATACTCAAGTGAATGGATTTACTCAGTCGAGATGGAATTTCCTATACAAGTCGTTTCCAAAGGTTACATTATATAGGGGCCTACATTATATTACAGTACACACAATTAAAAAGCCGCTTCACAAAAATTCTGAATTTTTACCCTCTGCGGATTGTGAGGTCCTATGCTGTAACTTTTTAGCTTATGCCTAAATTCGGCATTAAATACGACACTTTTAAAAGCCTATACAACATATGGTAGCCCCCTCCCCCCCTACACGTTCCCTCTAACCACTGACGTCAGTCTTGAGATTTCTCTGGCGGTCTCTGCACAGAACGAGATTCCCAGCAGAGACATCGCTGAACAAGCCCACCAAAACAAACGCCAACTCACAAGCTGCCTAAGCTTAGACCTAATTACAGTCATTGCACGTCTAATATGAAGTCAGTTGCAGTCCCTCTGGATTTCTGCGCTGTTTGCTTCGATGTACCTGTGTTTGCATGACACGATTTGCACACACCGGAGTGAAATAAACCGTATAAAGGCGGTTCCTCGCATATTTCTCCGTCCCTCGAGAGCTCGACGCCCCGTCAGGAGCCATCCTGACACCGTCTGACACCGTCAAGCGACAGGCTAATTGTGCGAAATTCCTAATACGTAGGTCTGGGTTTAATACGGCATAAAACGGTCATAATTTCCGAACTATATTTGCCATAAATGCAGAAAGCGACGAGCAATTAATGGTTGACGGCACTCCCTTGCATACCTGTCGCAAACCTCTCCTTAAACACCATTATTCACGTCATTGCTGCAACTATAAATAACCTGTTGCCACAACGTAAAATAATACAACCTGGCTGCGAAGAGGAGTATAGATTCACATAATTATAGTGTCCGAAAAATGACGCTAGGCTATTAATCGGGAATTGCGTCATTTGGTCACGTGAATATAATCGTCACCAAGATAGGGAATGAATGGTATGTGGAAAAATTAATGAAAGTCCAGGACACATTTAGGAGCGAAGGATAAAGAAACGTTAAAGCCATATTTAAAAAGATTTTTATGCGATTTCGGTAAAGGCCTAGTTACTCTGGGTGAATGCAATTAAAAGACGCATATTAAAGCATTTAGTCACGGCGTCATGTACTACGGGGTTACGTGGTGAGATAGAGATTTAATTGTGCGATTTGCTGAAAGAAGCACTATGTGTGTTTTATTAGGGTTTATGTTTAATTAGGCTTATTAGGGTTTATTAGTTTCAGGTTTTATTAAGTTTAGGTTTTATTAGGTTTAGGTTTTATTAGGTTTGAATTATTATGTTGAAGGTTTATTAACTCTTAGGCTAGGCCTATTAGGTTTTAAGTTTTATTAGGCTTTAGGTTATCAGGTTTTAGGTGATTATGTTTATGGTTTTATTAGGTTATTAGGTTTTAAGTTATATTAGGTTATAGGGTTTTATTAGGTGTTCGGATTTATTATTTGTTAGTTTTATTAGGTTTTAGGTCATCAAGTGTTAAGTTTTATTAGGTGTTAGGTTTTATCAGGTTTTAGTTTGCATTAGGTTTTAGGTTACTGGGTTTTAGGTTTTATTAGGTTTTAGGTTTTATTAGATTTTAGGTTTTATTAGGTTTTAGGTTGTTTAAAACCCTAAACTAAAGGAAAGTCCTAAATTAGTTTTTCGGGTTATTGGTTTTCTCACTTGGCAATGTATTGCATTGCCCTGTTCTGTATTGTATTGTTTTACATGAAATGCGCTATAAAAATCCTCTGCTCTAATTTCTGATCAGAAAAAACGCGGACGTCAACCGGCGCCGTCTGTCGGACAATTTCCGTTGCCATGGCGACGCCTGTCCGAGCGCCACCTGGCGGCAGTTGCTTCATTTTGGGCGGATTTCGGGCGGGAGTTGATTGGGCGACCGGAAATGAAACAACGACGACCGGGTGGAAACGAGGAATTGACAATGCGTTGGAAATAGAAGAACCAGAACAAGAGGAGGAGAAGGAGGAGGAGAAGGAGGAGAAGGAGGAGGAGAAGGAGGAGGAGGAGGAGAAGGAGGAGGAGTAGGAGGAAGAGCAGGAGTAGTAGTAGTAGTTGCTGTAGTAGTAGTAGACTAGTAGTAGTAGTAGTACTAGTTGAAGGAGGAGGAGGTTACGGAAGACGAGGAGAAGGAAGAAGAAGAGGTGGAGGAGAAGGAGAAAGAGGAGATGGAGTATATGAAGGAGGAGAAGAGTGGGAAGAATAGGAAAAGCAGGAAGAAGAGTAGTAAGAAGAGGAGTTAAGGAGGAAGAGGAAGAGTAGGAAAAGGAGGAAAAGGAGGAAGAGGAAGAGTAGGAAGATGTGGAAGAGGAGGAGGAGACGAATGAGGAGTAGTAGTAATAGGATGGTGCGGAAGAGGAGGAGGAAGAAGAGGAGTATTAAAAGGAGGAGGAAGAGAAGGAGGAGGAATTGGAGGAAAAGCTGGAAATGGAGTTGGAGGAGGAGAAGGAGCAGAAGAACAAGATAGAGAAAGACAAAGACACTGAGACAGAGGAACAGAGAAAACAGACAGACAGGGGGAATAACCGAGTAACAGATGGAAAGGAAAAAGGAAGGTATATGTGGGTTTTGGTATTTGGAAGGAAGACGGAAGGGTGGGAGAGAGGGAGGAAGGAAGGATGGAAGAAGAGAGAAGATGGAGAGAGGGAGGGAAGGAGGGAGGGAAGAAGGGAGGGAGGGAGAGAGGGAGGGAGGTTGGGAGGGAGGGAGGGAGGGATAATATTAAGGGAAAAGGGAGGAGGGTGGGAAGGAGGGAGGGAGGTATACATTGCATATTTATATCGGATCCGTTACTTGATACTAATTTTCCAAGTACACAGGTGGAAGTGGGTGAGTGAGTGGGTGCGGGGAAGGCGTCGTTCCCTTGTCGTCCGAACGCTTCCGGTCACAACTATCAGTCGGACGTGTGTCGATGAATGCACTGACCATATGCACACTGACCAGTGGTCATCTTCACGGACTTATTCTGGCTTTATCTCCTTGCAATAAAAAAAGCCGAGCGAGGCTAATGAAGCCACGTAACGTATTTGTCTGGCAGCGACTCAGAAGACTTTAGAGGCCACGAATTGTGAAGAGGAAAGCATTTAACGTTGCTTTTAAACACAGTGACAGGCAGGCAGGCAGGCAGGCAGGCAGGCAGGCAGGCAGGCAGGCAGGCAGGCAGGCAGGCAGGCAGGCAGGCAGGCAGGCAGGCAGGCAGGCAGGCAGGCAGGCAGGCAGGCAGGCAGGCAGAGTAGGCAGATATACATACAGACACACAGAGATACACACATACATGCAGACATATATACAGACAGACAGACCGACAGACAGACAGACAGACAGACAGACAGACAGACAGACAGACAGACAGACAGACAGACAGACAGACAGACAGACAGACAGACAGACAGACAGACAGACAGACAGACAGACAGACAGACAGACAGACAGACAGACAGACAGACAGACAGACAGACTAACCTATGACATAAGGTAGTATCTTTTAAACGATGCTATGGTATAAGGAAGACGATCGGAGTAGCCCTCCTCCCATCCATGCTTAGGACTAGCAACACCCGAATAAACGGTAGTTATGGAGTATATATTCAACGCTTATTGTACTTTCTATAGTTTTGCGACTTCCTATGGCTTCCAGGCAATTGAAGGAGCCATTGAATTACCTGGAATTACCTGTAATCATCTGAACGAGATTTGCAACTTATTGAACAATTTTATTATTCAGTGTTTAACGACATCTTGTGTCAGTCACGGCAGTTGACGTCGACCTTACTCAACAAATGAAGAATGTAATGATGTAATGTACAGTAATAAGGGAGCGCATTGAATAGTCAGTATTAGTGTTTCGTAAAAGTTGTTTACACTCGTAGTTAGTTTAACGCCACCTTGTGACAGCCAGGACTACAAACGCCTATGTTTTTACTTAATAAAATTTAGGATTTCATGATTTATCGGATCCAGAGTTTAACGACATCTAATGGAAAAGAAGGCCGTTGACGTCGACAGAAATTAGTTTGAACAGCTGTCCCGTTCGTAGGGCATAATGCGCATCGCATGTTATTAGAACGAAAGACATGGGAGGTTTGATAATACAGGACCGGTTCTTCTGCTTCCCCTTATAGGGCGAATATTACACTTAAGGGAGGTGTGCAATTATTATGAAACACACTTTTTACTGTTTCTATAGCATAATGTAGAACCACTTTCACTTTCATAGGGCGAAAATTATACTTAAAAGAGGTGTTTGATAGATGAATCCAGAGTTAAAAAACATCTTATGGGAACAAAGGTTGTTGACGTCGACAGAAATTATTGAGAACAGTTCTCACAGTTCCCATGGCATATTACAGGTTAGTTGCTGTTTAACGACACTGTGTCATAAGTTCCAAATACGACTAATACGTACATAATAATGCATAATACTTATTACTAATATTCCAAAGTTTAACGGCGTTTTCTGACATCAAATATACCATACAGAACCGCTCTTCTGCTTTCACTTACTTACAGGGCGAATATCGCATTAAGGCCCAATTCATTTCCTTTAATAGAGATAAAATGAATGGATCCAGAGTTTAACGGCAACTTTTGTCCACAAAGACCGTTGACGTCGGCATAATGTAGCAATTATGTGAATCACTGCTTCCGAATTGTTTTTGGATTGGGAACTCTTTTGATCTGAACATTTTTTGACGGAATCTCCAACTTAAAAAGCATTATTTTGAGCGGTTCTCACCGTTCCTTTCCGACAGGAGAGCCACAGCCACGAGATATGGAAATAATTAACTCGTCCAATCGCGCAATGCAGTTAATGTAAAGATTTCATATCAACATTTAAAGGTGTCTAAAGAGCGCACTAAATTATTCAGTGATAGTGTGTTGCAAGAGTTATTTACATGCATAGTTCGTTTATCGCCACCTTATGACAGTCAGGACAATTAACGCTGATACTTTTTTTTACCCCATCAGAGATCAGCATATGCATGTCATCCAGGGATAAGTCCACTGGAATGGGCTCCCTTCCATGCTCCGCCAAATACCGATTGGT
>OY744615.1:48350085-48370085 GCA_963556255.1 Allolobophora icterica | reverse complement strand
GGGGGACGCGAAGCTGCTTAACCCGGCGTTTTGGGTGTTTCAATCCCTCTAGCGAATAAGCAACAAAACACTGCTTAACCCGGCGTTGCCTGGGTTTAGTTCAGTGAAAGTTTCAATCCCTCTAGCGAATCCGTACTGTAGCTGCTTAGCGGCGCCATCTGGCGAGTGAAAATAGGTTGAGTGTAATTTTTTTACCAGCTAAAAATGCATTGCCCGGATAGGTTTTGGCCCGGGACACCGTGGTAGCGGTGTAAAGGGGGACGCGAAGACTCACACTGGGTGTGTCATGCCCACTCCGACACAGTAGTGAAGGTTTCGAGTGAAAAGCTTGAAAACTGTAGAAATGCATCCCGGTCAAAGATCGCTGTGACAGACAGACAGACAGACAGACAGATTCTTCTCTTTATTTATATAGATTATTAGTTAATGGTTACGTATCATCCGCAGTTTCGAGTTTGCGCAGAAGTTAAGATCTTAATAATGAAGGAAATGTTTTTGGCAAATATATAATGTCGTTAGACAGTGTTTTAGAGGTGTCCAAGCGAAACGCAGCATTTCGCAATGTTAGAGACATATTGTGACTGCTATAGGCCCTTGACGTCGATCTAGTACTCCCCTTTGAAAGGTTGTATCGTCGAGCCTGAACAAGTCGATTCCAAGATTTTAACTACACCTTGCGGCATCAAATGCCGTTGTCTTGGTTAGTTACTGTTTAACAACATTGTGACCTGAAAAAGATTACTAACGTCGCCCTCCTCCTTTCTTCAGGCGTGGGACTGGCACTAACACAAGCTTAATAAAACTGAATTGTCATCAACGGCCATTGATGTCAAAAGACGACGTTGCACTTTGGATTAATAATAGGAGTATGAATAACTGGAATGCGATAAGAAAATTTAATTTATGAATATTTCCACACTTCTTTTAAATGCGATATTCGCACTATAAGAAAAAGTAGTCGCATTGTTCCGAATTTATAATTAACTTACTTATCTGCGTGCTATATTACATTATATTATTATCATATAATCGAGAAAGCAAACAAGCTAATTCCGAACGTTTTCGAAACGCAAATAAAGGCGCTACCGGATATTAATTGTCTTAGGTGAAGAGGAGGAGGCTCTAACCCGTACCCTTCGGGTTACAATGCGAGTGCTCAATCATTCGGCTATTATGTGTGTTCTAAGATAATTTTTTAGGTAGTTGGTAATTGTACAGTTTCCGGTTGTACAGATTGTGTGCGTGATACTGTTTTGCGTAAGTAGGTAAATCTTGTAGAAATTATTCATCAGCGGCCTACGGAACGATTGCTTTCGTTATCAAACTCAATGGCCAATGTGTGCACATATGCCTGTATGTATGTATGTATGTATGTATGTATGTATGTATGTATGTATGTATGTATGTATGTATGTATGTATGTATGTATGTATGTATGTATGTATGTATGTATGTATGTATGTATGTATGTATGTATGTATGTATGTATGTATGTATGTATGTATGTATGTATGTATGTATGTATGTATGTATGTATGTATGTATGTATGTATGTATGTAGGTACGTATGTATGTATGCAGATTTATTATTATAGATGATATTGTTTATTGGGGTTTGGGAAGCAGTCACGACTAAGATGATAGCCCCTTAGAAGATATAAATGACATTTTAATTAAAGGTATCTCTAAAAACATATATACAAAGATTTTTACACTCTTAGTTAATAATGCACAGTCTTAGAGTTGTCTTTAGGGTTTGTTTTGAAGTAGACTTAATTATTAAATAAAATCCGTTGACGTTTATATGACAGAGTGTGAAAGTGTTTTAGAGGTGTCCGTGCAATGTTAGCGACATCTTGTCACTGCTATACAGCCTTTTACGTTGATCTCCTCTACCCTCGAAATGCTGTATACCAGCCTGAACAATTGATTTACCACATGCCGTTGACGTTGATTAGTTACTGTTTAACGACACTGTGTCATAAAAAGATTATTAGAGTCGCTCCTCCTTTCTCCAGGCTTGAGACTAGCATTATCACAAGTAACATAATGAAGAAGTTCATAGAGATAATACTTTAACCAGTTCTCACTGTGAGTGTGGATACTAAGATAATTATTGGTCCGGCCAATGCACTCTTATATAAACAATATATGAAACCGTTTTAAAGGTGTCTTAAGAGCGCACTAAATTAATCAGTAATTGGGCTTCGTTAAGGTTGTTAACACTCATTGTTAGTTAAACGCCACCTTGTGACAGTGTGGAAAATTAACACCGATATTTTTATTCCATCAGAGATCAACATTTACAATTGTAATTGTAACTAAACATTTATACAGCGCCACTTATATCAGCGGCGCTCTCGACCCGCATCACTGCCAGAACCGGCAAAAAGAAAGGTTTCCAAGCGTCTACGGAACCGAAGAGGAGAAAAGACAAGAAACTCTTGGCGGAGAGACTGGGGAAGAATGTTCCAGGCTGAAGGACCCACATAGGCAACGCTCCTGGATTGGGCCAACGATTACTGTGATTTTCTGTTGAACGACGCTGTGTCCTAACAAAGACGATTTGCGTAGCCATCCTCTTTTATCCACGCTTGGGAATGATAACATCTTCCCTCTGTGGCGAAATAAAAGAGCCATATCATGCCAAACAAATAGTCATAACGGGTCAAACATTTTCCGAAACGTTGTTCTTAGACACCTTTAAAAGGTAATACCTTTAAGGTATATGTTGCCATATATTGTCAATCTTTCATATAGTCCGAGTCGCTGATGCGTTTATGTAGTAAAACAATTATTGTTTAAACAATAGTACATAAGCCAATTCATGCGTACGTTGCTAGATGATGTGACTTAGATTCAAATGCGTTACCTAGCTGAGCAGTTAAAAAGAGCAACTATAAATATAAACTACCTGTTTCATTTAACGTACATACTATTTTTTAAAAGTGTTAATATCTCATGCACGATATTGCGTTAACGGCCGACATTGGTAACAGATATGAATAAACTAAACATTCATAGACAAACGCTTTAAAATTTAAAAATTAGAATAAGAATCTCATGTCACAAATACATATATTGTGAATAGGCAACAAAAGTTGTTTAAAAATTAGACTAAGAATCAAATGTACTTTAAGAATCTTCATCAGGAGTTTTTTTACATTTAACTCACTCTGATGTCTTTATTTCATTTCCATTGTATTTAACTATCTCTCTCTCTTATTTAAATTTGCTGTTTGTTTTCGTGCGTCTCTTTTGTGATTAACCTGTTTGTTAGCCGCAGTGCGTTTGCAGGCGGTATATTAAAGAACATACTTACTTACTTATTTCTTGCCTTTTACAAGTTTGCCTCAAAAATCACCTTATCACCATATACACGTAACAAGGCGAACGTTCTTAACAATCGGATACCGCGTCCCTTCTAGCGTAAGGTATTTTAAGCTCTGGTAAGGTAGATTTAGGTAAAGTTGAATTAGTAAGTAAGTCAGGAAGGAATGAAAGAAGGAAGGTAGGAAATCAGTCGCATTAACTGACTGACTGACTGATTGACACTCACTCACTCGCTCACTCACTCACTCGCTCACTCACTCACTCGCTCACTCACTCGCTCAATTGCTCACTAGATCACTCACTCATCATTTGTTTCAGACGGGTTTCATCTGCCGGTCCAAAAAAAATTTGTAAAATTCAATGATTTATTATTATTATTCCAAAGTTTAACGTCGTCCTTTGGCAACAATGGCCGTTGACGACAATTCACAAATACAATTTCTAGAAAACGATAAACTTATAGTGTCCGTATAACACCATGTAAAGGTGTCAAACATAAGCTTACAATGTCAGTAATGTCACATAACCCAAAGCAACATATCTAATGTTATTTATAATACACATAGCTATAAAATGTTCCGACGCAAACCAAACAGTACTTCGCAACTATTGTCACTCGCTAGAAATATTTAAACAACTTCAGACATAAATGCACAGCACATATGATTATAATTATGACATTATATTCCCATTCTATTATTGAAATGTTTAATTGATCATTTCTTATTCCTCAGTTCAATGAGATCTTATAGCAATATGTACCACTACAATCATATCATGTATGAAATAGTACCAATCTCACATACATCATGCATATTAAATGAAACGTATGGTTATACCAAGTACCTTTCCTCAAAGAAACTGCTCAGGTACTAAACACACTCAAGTACAAATCTCATCAACCAACAAAGCATAAAATTATATGAGCATAATAATTACAATTGTTTCAAGTTTGATATTAATGCATTCAAGATTGCATTATAATAATGTAATAATTAATACAATAAAATAAAATGCACAAGGAAAAGACTAATTAAAATTACAGATAAAAAAATAAAAAAAATAAAAAAAAATAAAATAAATAAAAATAAAATAAAACTATTTACATTAGCAAATTTAGCATATCTCTTTACAGAATTTGACCTTTAGTAATTAGTTTAAGTACCCTATACACTTCATTTTGTAATATATTTACTGTTAAAAGGGTTGAAATAGAAATGTCCCTTTTATACAATTGACATTTATCTCCCAACAACTTCGATATATCTTCTTTTTTACACTCAAGTAGTAAGTGATGAATAGTCTCCTTGACCTGACAGGTATCACATAAACCACTTGAATGTCGTTTTATAATAAACAGCCTTTGATTAGTATTCGCGACTCCCAGACGTAACCTAGAAATTTGGACTTCCTTATGCCTATAGGGTTCTAAATATTTAATATCTGTACTTACAATTCAATGATTAGGCGGAGTCGACAAACATATAGCGTTTCAGGAAAGCGTTTTAAGGTGTCTAAGAATCGTTGAGAATTATTCAGTAGTTCATATACTTGCAGTTCTTTTTCAGTGCCTAACGACATCTTGTGACTGCCATCGACCTCACCTTACCTGATAAATGTTTGCACTTTTTCTGACATATGACTGCCTCTACTTCCGCTGTAACCAATTTCTGGCACCCCTAGAAAGTATACATGATATTTAATGGTTTTCTCTATAACATTACATACAAAGTTTTACCATTATTAGCTTGTGTCATGTCATTTTGTCTCAACTTAAGACTTGGCTTTTTCAAATTGCATATCCACCATAGGCTGCATCTCTCTGTCTTACGCACTGATCTTCTGGATATTGATCTGATTATGGCTTGGTTTTGGTGTGTCATCAGTTGATGCCTTCTGCATTAGACACTGGCGTTATAGAAGTTATTAATTAGTTATTAGTGATTAATAATGCTAACGTATGCTGGAGCGTCGGCGACAAAAGCAGTTCTTGAAATTGGAAGTATCTTCAATGTAATTTTTGCGGAGTTCGCTTTATTTATTGTTATACTAGAACACTTTAAAGAGGTGTCTAAGATGTCTGAAAAGGATTTATATTTAAACGTTAGGTTTATACTTTATAACACAATGTAGGTTGTTCCTGTTTAGCTACGCTGTGTCATAATAAAGGCAATTTGTGTAGCCCTCATTCTTTATCCAGGCTTTGGACTGGCTACACCCGATTATAAGGCAACAAATGGATTAGATTCCAACATATTAGTGACATTTCTTATGGTTTTGAAGGCCATTGATGGTGTTACGAAAAAGATTTCTCACGCTGTTTAACGGCAACTGGAATAGTTAAGCCGAGGGGATGAATAAATATATGGCGTCTTTGGAAAGCATTCTAAAGGTGTCTGATGCTAGTAACAAATTATTCAGTATTAGTCCATAATTGTGGTTCTCTTGCAGCGACATCTTGTGGCTGCCATCCACCTAACCTTACCTTAAATTTTTTCAACTTTTCCTGACACACGACCGCCTCTACTTCCGCTGTAATCAACGAATTGGTATACCTGTAGATGAGGGGCGCGGGTTTTAGTGCTACCATACCTCGAAATTATGATACCTTAGATCATAAGCATCTAAACGAACCTATTCCCAACTCGCGCTCATGATCCGGCGATTTTCTAGAAATTTTTAAAATTCTGTAGAAACCCACGTTGAAAGTCGATTTCGCCATATTTACGTAGAGCATATATCATTCCAGAGTACGCAATACAATCCTTCCGTAAAGTAATGTGAACCCCGAATGATATATGTTCTCTGTAAATATGGCGAAATCGACTATCAACATGGGTTTCTACAGAATTTCTAAAATTTCTAGAAAATCGCCGGATCATGAGCGCGAGGAATAGGTGCGTTTTGATTGTTATGGTCTAAGGTATCATGATTTCAAGGTATATTAGCACTAAAACCCGCGCCCCTCATCTACAGGTATACCCACTGTGACGTAATCGCGTTTATTAATGGTGCGTTCCCCTTAAGGTAATTAGTAGAGTGTTGGATGGCGAAGAGAGCTGTTAGCTGCGGATGGCGGGCGCTGAAGGTCCAAGAATCGAAAGATTTCCACCCCGCAGCATCAGAATCGAGTAGATTGGTTGCAGGTGAACGGAGTTACAGAAGGAAAGGTAAGTGGAACGAACGAGTGGTAGGAGAACGTTGGAGGTAGGATCAAAAGATTCTCGATCGTCGTCAGAGGTGATGACAATCAGAGCAGCCGCCCAAGAGGAGCGTGACCTCAGTCACATTCTGACGCAGGACAAACTGGGATATATGAGTTCAAGGAATCGAGAGGAGGTGGGAAAGGCAGATTGCTCTAGTTGGAGATTGGAGTCACCAAGAATGAGGAGCTGGCTATTGCCGATAATGAGACTTTCAAAGACGGAGGAGAATTCTTCGAAGACTGGGCTAGTGAGAAGAACAGAGCCAGGTCTGTATACGGCGAGAAGAGTCACAGGGTCGCGAAAAGGAGGGGGCGATACTCAGACAAAGAGCGTCGAGAGAGAGAGAGACTTGTTTGTCCCGGAGAGAGGATCGGAAGAAGACGATGATACCGTCACCGCGGGCTCGACGACCGCAGGGTGAGGCTGTCAAGGCGGTCACGGGATGACTAGCCTGAAGGAGTGGCTCGTGGGATCGGTATGTCATCAGAGAGCCCTGGTGCCAACTCTCAGTGACCGAAAGGATTTTGCGTTGGTGGCCGTGGAGGAGGGAGTGAGAAGCGAAAGCAAACTAGGCAGGGTGGTGGCGGATTTCATAGAATAATAATTGTTTAAGCAATTCTACGGTTTCGTATTCAATATGCGGATTTCTCCTCAACTCGTCTTGCCGAATAATGCAGTCAAATATAAATATTCTGTGAAAACGTTTAAAAGGTGTTTAAAGAGCGCATATAAAACCTCAGTATTTTTGTTTTGTAAAGGTTGTTTACATGCGTAGTTAGTTTAACGCCACCTTGTGTCAGTCAGGACAGTAGTTATCGCCGATTTTTGTTACATCATCAGATAACTGTAGTTTTCTTTTCAACAAAGATTCGCTATAATAACACCCGAAAAAAGGCAGTGGCGGCAAATTTATTCTCTCTGCGGCGAACCTTGTTAGGCCTACGCCAAACAAATAATGATAAGGGGTCTAAATAATTTATGACGAGCGTTGTATTTAGACACCTTTAAAACGAAATATTCATAAGATATATGTTCGTGCATGTTGGACAATCGTTGGTGTGCATGTGGTCATCACTAAATATAATAAAACCAAAATTTAAACAATAATTGTGACAAATAAACCAAATCGTCCGTACATTGTAGATTCAATGCATTACCTAGCTGACCAGTTTAAAAGAGCAATGATATTGACTGCCTGTTTCATTTTTCGTGCATACTATTTGTAAAATTATTAAAATTTGCCATTAAATATAATTGAACTGAAAATTAATATATAATCGCTTTAAAATTACACGTCGCAAATACATGTATTGTAAATTTGTAACAAAAGTTGCTTAGAAATTAGAATAACTAGATTAAGGATCTCGTGCACATTATGAATCTTCATCAAGAATCTTTTTTCTCTCTTTATTATCCTGTAATGGAGAAAGCAAACATGGTAATTCCGAATACTTTCGAAGGGCAATGAAATGTGCTTTACTACGTGTGTTCATACATTGACTAGTACGTCCATCTTATAGACATACATACATACATACATACATACATACATACATACATACATACATACATACATACATACATACATACATACATACATACATGCATGCATACATATATACATACATACATACATACATACATACATACATACATACATACATACATACATACATACATACATACATACATACATACATACATACATACATACATACATACGTACATCTGAATCGTAATTATAGGCTCCATTTTTACAAAACGCTACTCTATATTTAAGCGCAGGGCACCAGCTTATTCACGAGCGCTGCGTCGTATCAGAGGGGTTGTTCAGAGATCGATTTCTACTGGAAAGCCAAGGCCGGTATACATACAGATCGACACACAATGCCATGATATACGAAAAATACTCGAAACTGTAAACAATTCAAACAAAACGAAGCCGACCTTATTAAACCCCGTGCAACTGTCCTGTTCCAGTGTCACTTTCAATAATTCGCTTGGACCGGATCGCACCGCGCGAGAAGAGGCGGACAGTACTCGTCCATTATATGATTATTCCTGGATAGGGCCCAGTTGGGTGCACTCTAAACCATATCGGACCTGAAAACAGTTATGAGGACAACGAGTGCTAAGGCGCTAGAAGAACAATGACGTGCCTACCTAAGACTGATTGATTGTATTTTCTCGACCACCCACGAAGTCAGAAGTGATACGGCCTCGGCTGAGATAAACACCCTACTGAAACAAAAAAGACAATTATGGAATTGTCATGACGGGGTCACGATGGCACTGAGCAATCATTGTGAGAGGACTTGCTCAATGTCCCCCCACACAGTAGCCGTCTCAGGGGAGGAGGATCGAACCCGTACACTATGGGTTACAAGGCGATTCATCTAACCAATCGCTAAGGTAGATTTAGGTAAATAAAGATTCGACGACTTAGTAAACAAGTAAGTAAAGAAGTAAGTAAGGAAGTCAGTAAGTCACATTAACTCACTCGCTCTCAGTGCAACTAACCTCCACGGTCCAGGCGGGTGTCATCTGCCTGTCCAATGAAATTCGGTCAGTTACCGTCAACAAGGGCCAAACCAGGCGTCGAACATTTGGACCACATTCGAAGTTTCTAGGGAGTCGATAGTTGTACGGTTCTCAGCGTATCACCGGTTAAGTTTCTTATAAAATGGTTGGTTAGTTGCTGTTTAATGACACTTTGTTATAACAAAAATGATAAGCGTAGACCTCCTACTTTCTCCAGGCTTGGGACTGGCACTGCCAGAGTTTCAACCCATAATGCAGTGGTAGAGTTTGATTCAATTATTGGATTAGAAGAGATTAACGACATATATTATGGCATCAAAGGTCTATGATGTCGACAGGAAAAAGATTTTGTAAGTTCTAATCGTATCATATAAAAACCAAAGATAATTATTTGCGTTCAATGATTAGTAGTTTCCATTGATCGAGTAATTAACTTAAACGGGTCGCGAAATATATTGCTTCTCATGCAAGCGTTTTAGAGGTGTTTAAGAATGGCAGTGAATAACTCAGTATTATTTCATATTTTCAACGTTCTTTTTAGTGCCAAGCGACATCTTGTGTCTTCTATCGACTTAACATTATGTGAGAATTATTTGCACTATTTCCTGACATGCGACAGCCTCTACTTCCGCTATAATCAATATCCGGGTCCGTCATTCCTTCTCTTCCGTTTTCCGCTCTCAAAACATCCGATCGCTTGACACGAATTCTCGGCAAGGCAATAATATTGAATCGACACAATCGGATTCTAACGAATGTCGACCTCCACACCGTCATCTGCCGACCCATGCGTCGTAAAACGACAGCGAATAGCCAGCGTGGACGATCCGTTGCTAATGACGACCGTCATGACGTAATCGCGGTCACTAGTGGCGTGATCCCTCTGAGGGTAATTAGTAGAAGGGCGTAAAATGTCACGCACCGTTGCTTTGGATCTATATAGATTATGTTGTTTATTGGAGTTTAAGGAGCTGCTCAGTCCCGACTAATATTATGGCACCTTTAGAAAGTATACATAATATTTAATGTTTTTCTCTAAAGAAATATTCTCAAAATTTGTCCATTATTAGTTAATGGCTACGAATAATCCACAGTCTTAGAGTTGGTTTTGGAGTTTGCTCCGAGGTGAAGAATGTAATGATGAAACAAAGGCCTATGACATCGTGTGAAAGTGTTTTAGACGTGTTCAAGAGAAACGATGCATTGTGCAATGTCAGCGACATATTGTGACTGCTATAGGGTTATTGGCTTCGAACTCCCACTCCCTTGGAAGGGCTGTAGTCCAGCCTGATGCTTAGATATCTATGTTTAAATATAGATATCGATGGCCTGAACAAGTCGATTCCAAGAGTTTAACGACACCTTGCGGGATCAAGTGATGTTGAAGTTGTTTAGTTATTGTTTAAAGACACTGTTTCATAAAAAAAAGATGACTGGCATCGCCCTCTTCCACTCTCTAGGCTTGAGACTGGCACTACCACAGTTATGGTAGTGGCTGTTATGATAGGAAATTTCTCTGACCAGTTTCCACCCTTGTGTGTACTGAACTCATAAACTATCCTATGCAGTCCATTTATAGAGATTCTGTAAAATCGTTTTAAAGGTGTCTAAATTGCGCACTCAATTATTCAATGCATGTGTTTCGTAATGGTTAATTTTTACATGCGTATATAGTTTAAAGCCACCTTGTGACAGTAAGAACAATGAACGCCGATGTTTTACACCATCAGAGATAAAAAAATACATGTCATCCAACGATTACTGTAGTTTTCTGTTTAAGGACGCTGTGTCAGAACAAAAATTATTAGCGTCACCCTCCTCTTTTATCCACTCTTTAGACTGGCAACACCGGAATATTAGGTAGTGGCTGCACATTTCTTCCCTCTGTGGCGAAAATAACAGAGCTATATCCAGCGAAATAATGATAACTGGTTAAAGCATTTTCTGACGAACGTTGTACTTCGACACCTTTAAAACTTGATAATTTTAAGGTATATATTCGAATATCTCGTCAACCTTTAATTTGATGCTGGCAATTTTTTCCAGGTATATTCTTCGAAAATAATAAAACCGAAATTTAAACAATTGTAACACAAAGCCAAATCATGCTTACATTGTAAGATGATGTAACTTAGATTCAAATGCATTACCTACCTGAGCAGTTTAAAAGAGCAACGATATTAACTACCTGCTTCATTTAACGTGCACAATGTTTGTGAAATGGTTAAAATTTGATATACAAAAAGACGTTAACGGTCGATATTGCCATTAAATATTAATTAACTGAAAATTAATAAATAATCGCTTTAAAATGCCAAAATTACAACAAGAATTTGTAATTGCGAATCGGGCGATTAAAATGAAAGAAGTTGCGCGGCTTAAGTAAATTGACCTGTTTAAACCCGTTAAGCACGTTCATTTCAGCCTGTTCGACACCTAAGTAAATTAGTTTAAGCCCGTTCTAATCCGTTAGTTTACCGTAGATTTAAATTGACTTTTAATTACATGGAGAACGGACGTCCGTTGAGATGTCGCCATTTGTAAACGGTTAAGTCATCGGTCATGAATATTCATTAGATGGAAGCGGACAATGAGAGGATCGTTACTGATCGCTTCTGATTGGCTCTCACGATAGAAGCGCTTTATAAATGCCTGAATACAATACAATATAATAAATTCTAGCAGATGTATCGACCGCATATAACTGAGTGATTGAATGATTGATCGTGTTTCTTTTCGTTCACAATTACATTAATTCATAGACACAGGCGCATAATTATAATTATTGTCATCGATATAGCAGTTACTCTTGAACGTGTATCTGCAGCAGAATCTGATGTATCTGCAGCAACTAAAATCGAGTGACTGCTTGATTGATTTATCTCAGTGCACTCAGGGGCGTCTACACCATAGAAACCTTGGAGCAAATGCTCCATCCAAGAAATAGGGGGGGGGAAAGATCTGTCAGTGTGTGTGCCACCATTTTAGGGGGGGAAGGAACGGGTAGGGGGGAAAGAGGGCGAAAAGGGACGTTGCTCCAATGACTTAGGGGGGGATAGACGCCCCTGAGTGCACTTGTCCTCCACAGTCCATCATGTGCTTCAAGTAAGTAAGTAAGTAAGTAAGTATATTCTTTATTGAACCGCTTGCAAACGCACTGCGGTTTACAAAACACAAGCATACAAAACGAGGCGCAAAAAAACAGAAAAAGGAAAACCAATTGAAATAGCTGGGGTTAAACCAATTGATAAGTAAAATGATGATAAATTGGCGATGATGAAATTGGGTTGGAGTTGACTAAGTATAAATTATGTGTATAACATTCTAGTGATGAAACCCCTACGGGTTATCGAATCGGCTCTGGGGATTTGGCGGTCGTGCGGGCGGGGACGGAGATCATAGGTACGCACCCTCACAGGTGGGAGCAGAGCATGGAGAACGTGACCTAGGTTATTCAGAACGGCCGAGAATAGGCCATTCTCAGCCTTCAGACAGAGAACATCGTAGGGGTCTAACTCGGAGGGTAAGTACCCCAGCCGGGATAGCTTTCTAGTGAGCGCGCTCACGCGGGAGCGTTGATCAGCATTCGTAAACACCCACCAGGCGGGGGAGGCATACAGTAGGCGCTCTACGTCATGTAGCAAATGACGTAGTCAGGCGGATGTAATATGCCGGTGCAACACAACTCGATCAGTTACCTTTCAGGAAGAAGACGACAATGCAATGATCAGCTTGGTCGACAAATATATTGCGATACTAGAGAGCGTTTTAAAGGTGTCTAAGGATCGCAACGAACTGCTCAGTATTAGGTCATGTACTGTACTTGCAGTTATTTTTCAGTACCTAACGACATCTTGTGACTATCATCGAAATATTCTTACCTGATAAATTATTTGCACTTTTTCCCGACATATGAAATCCTCTAATTCCGCTTCTGGGTTCGCCACTCAGAAAGCGGCGAAATTTACAAATTTACGCCGTCATCTTACAACGTCACTCAAAGTTCGAAAATCCAATCGAAAGTCGTCAAATAGCTTATTCTTTAGGAAAAAAACGGCCAAATCTACAAATTCACAAATTCACGACGCCATCTTGGGTGATAGTAGTAGTAGTAGTAGTTTCAGTTTAACGACACTGTGTGATAACAAAGATCATTAGCGTCGCCCTCCACCTTTATGCATGCTTGGGACTGGCACCGCCAGATTACGAGCAGTTCATTCGATGATAATACGGGTCGGAAGAACGCATTACAAGAACAGACGAGTCGCCAAATATGTTGCATCTCGTGCAAGCATTTTAGAGGTTTCGAAGGATCGTATTGAATTATTCAGTACTAGCTCATACATTAACGTTCTTGTTTAGTGCCTCTAGACATGCATCTTGTGTCTTCCATCGACTTAACCTTATGTGATAATTATTTGCAATTTTTCCTGACCCACAACCGCCTCTACTTCCACTATAGTCCACTTCTGGGTCCGTTACTCCTTCTCTTCCGTTTTCCGCTGTCAAAACATCCGATCGCTTGACAGGAATTCTCGAGAAGGCAATGGAATCAACGCAATCGGAATCTAACGAATGTCGACCTCCACACCCTCATCTGTCGACCCTTTCGTCGTAAAACTAAAATGAATCGCCCACGTGGACGATCCGTTGCTAATGACGACCGCCATGACGTCACTTGACGTAATCGCGGTTATTTATGGCGTGATCCCTTAAGGGTAATAAGCAGAAAGGGAGTGGCGAAATTTACGACACTGTACTTAAATTGGGTTTACGGGATCATTGAGTGCACTATTAAAGGTAGGGTGACCTTTGATGTCGAAACCGTAATTTGTCCAATGTTAAGACGTTTTGAGAAAGACAATAATGTTAAAGTATGCGGTGGTCATTGAAATTTAGCACCAATTGTGACTACTTGCAGTGCAACGGATGAGGGTCATAGGATAAGAGATATGGTGACATTTTGAGAAAGTCACCCGTGATAATGATCTGGCACTCTCTTTTCATAGTGACCCCCACCCGCCGCACTGCAAAGAGTCACATTATTATGCTCTTTTGAGGACTCTAAGGTAGAATAAAAGGGAGAGAGAGAGTTAAAGCTCAGTCACAGTCCATAGTGAGATATAGTCAAGGATAGTCAGTCTCACTCAGCGGGAGAGAAAGAAGTGCGAATACAGACAATATTATTCGATCGGGCGTAATAGAAGAACTGTTCTGTGTCTGACGAGTTGATCTTTGAGCCTCCTGCTATACTCCGGAAGCCAGATTCAGCGAACTACTGCGATTCGGGGCAGGTAGGGTTGGCGCATCCTGGTTTAGACTTTGAACCATCGGAGCCCAAGGGCCTGGGTAGACACGGAGAGGAAATTACACCCCAATCGTAATCATAATCTCCAAACTTCTAAAGCGCCACTCGAAGGCCAAGCGCTGGGCACCAGCTTATTCACGAGCGTTACGTCAAATCAGAGGGTGTTTCTACAGAGTAATCCAAAAGTGATCCGAGTCCAGTTTCCAGAAGGCCAAATCAAATCAGAAGGGGTGTCCAGCGAGTAGGCCAAAGTAGGTCCGAGTCCTGTTTCCAGAGGGCCAGATCAAGAGAGGAGGCAGAATAGCTGTTAACAGGGCCTACTACGTAGGGGGGGAAGGAATCAGACTGCTTCCAATTTGTGCCAGGGGGGGAAAAGTTTCCCCCCCTGGCACAGTCACTAATTTCTAATAATAAGTGACTAATAATTACTGTTTCTTAAAGTATTGTATTGCGATGTATCAGTATTATGGGCCATGCAATATTTACTGAGGTTACTGTACAGTGTCTAAGCAGTGTTATAGTGTATCATTATTACTTGTTTTTCTTTAGCTATTGGCCATTATGTTCGGCTATTTTTTGTTGATGAAAGATGCAAAAAGTATTTTAAAAACTGAAGAAAAGCATTCACAATCCTGTTGATTTAGAAATTTCCAAAATATGGGCCACATGTTAAAATCAGTGTTTAATCTAAACGTCTTTGTGGGGGGGGGGGGGGGAATTTCCCCCAGGATTTAAGTTCCCCCCAGAGGCCAGCAATATTGTAATGTAGACACCTTTTAGGAGGGGAATTGGCCCCAGGATAGAAGTTTGGCCCCAGAGTTGAGTAATAGGAGAAGAAAATAGAAAGAGGAAAGTTTTAGAGAGATGAATCCCTAAAAGAAAGGTCGTCACATCGTTTCCAGGGATGATTTCCGAAAGAAAGTCATGAAAAATGAACTTCTGGGGACAAATGACTAAAAATGACGGTCTCCCCCACAAACCTTGTCCTCCCCCCCCCCATAAGAGGGGGGACTAGATTAAACACTGTTAAAATATTGGGCAATATAGGACACGGTTCACCAAATATATGGGGATTTTAAAGATTGCATTATGAATGCACATTTCTGGTGTAATGCAGCGGTTAAAGTCTCTATCCCTACGGCAGGGATGGAGACTTTTACCTGCCTAATACAGTGTTATCCAGCCGACAATTATTTTGCAGGAATATTTCAAGACCTGATGATCCCAATTTCACTGTACTACACAACAATAATTGTTGGACTGAAATTTTGTGCCATATTTATTACAGCTTGTCCCATACAATTTTAACAGTGCACTGGGAGCCCTGCAGAAGTTAATTCAACAGTTCAGTTGAACTAAAATGTATAGTCTTCCAAAGCCAGTTTTCTTGTTCCAGAAATGTGCTAAAACTCACCAACTGCAATGTAGAAATCCAAAATTTTTCCGGGGGAGGGCCCCCGGACCCCCACTTCAAGGGGAGGGTAGGGGAGGGAATACTTACAACATACTTAGGGCCTATATACAAGCAGTATGTATTAGAATGATTCACCATTGTTAAGGAAAAAAATGATTTTTCATTTCATATTGGGCTACCCTCTAGTTTGGTGCCATTTGGGGTCAGGAACATTTGTGCAAAATTATAGGCTTATGCATTGAGTTTTAGTGACAGCTCAAGACATGCAAAGTTTTGTAGCATGACGGAAACATCATTTTTTATTGTCAAATAACATTTAATTTTAATTGTTATTGAAATGGTCAAAATATTTGAGTACAGTAGTTTGTAGCTCATGTCACACTATTCGGTGTTCACAGTAATACAGATAAAATTCAGAATGTGTCTAGTCAGCTCTATAGTTTTTCTTCAACTATCTGAAAAACAAGCTGCTGCTGAGCATCGTCATGTGTAAGAGCACTACTGAACTCTGTTGCAAGCTTGACAGCATGTTCCACACAGTCATTGATGACCTTCATGCTCATTGCTCACGACCTTCTGCTTGACATCAACATAGGACATGTAGGAAGGATCATCAGTAAGAAAACTTAAATCAGTTTTACGCGCAGTGAACAGATTCATAGATCTTTCAGTTACAAAATCAGATATAAAAGTCTTTGCCTGGAATTCTGCAATTGACTTTGGATCGACCCTTCTGACATAAATCAGTTTTCATTGATGGTCTCTTCAGAGCAGCTAACATCGCCTCTTTCTCACTATTCCAGACACAATCAGAAAACAATGCAAGACCGATCAAATTTTCACTCAAATACGAAAGATGCCCTCTCATTTTCTTCAATGCAATATCTGCCACATGACTATCAACCTTGCCAAATGACTCCAAAGTTTGGAGGAGGCAGAAGTCATTATACGGAGCACTGAACTGTTTGGAGCAGTAAACCAGGCCTTCACGTAGATGGTTACGGTGAACAGACAGATGCGTTGAAGAGCCTTCAGTTCTTGGGCCCAAAGTCTGAACTGTTCACGAAAAAAGTAAAGTTTCAGACAATACGTTCCTTTTGTCATCTTTTTTGGCACGGTGATAGGCTCCTGGAGGTCTGAAATGTACACAACCATCATCACTCACAACAGTAACATTTGCACCCAGTATAATTAGTGCCAATCTGATGAACTCGAGGTAATCCTGACGTGCTTGAGTAGCTCGACTGAGTTGATTCTGAAGGAAGCCTATAATGTCCTCCCTCTTCTGGTCTAGCCAGCTTGGTGAGATCAGATTTGGCTCCAATGGCTGGAGCATTTATTGTGCTGTATTTGTTAGTGTCAATGAAATTCTACTGTTCTTTGAATCGAATAAATATTGCAGCCTGCGGTCCCAAAGACTTGAAATATTGGTCGAATACTGCAGCTGAGAACTGTTTAAAGATATGATGTCGGCAGGCTAAAAACAATAGACGTTTGTCAAATGCCTGCTAAATGACCGTAATGGCACCAATGTGAACACCGGTGTTTGAACTAATTGTGTCAAAACAGAGACCTGCAAACCAGTTTGTACATCTTTCCTGTCTTGTAATGTCTGGACGACAGTGTTTCCCATAAGTTCACCAGTACTCATTGGGAGTTTAGGAATGGCCAATAATTTCTGAACATTAACTCCTGATACAACAATTGGCATCCTGTCGACCAGGTCCCATCAGTGTCTGATAGTAATTTTCTTTCAAAATGAGCAAATAGCGGTGTATTTGGCAAGAAATAATGTTCTCTATTGGTTTGCACCATGGATTTCCTAACTGTTGACCGTGCTCTGTAGATAGAACTTGTAGATACAACTTGTTGGTAGTGTCATGTCCTCAATGTCAATGCCATCAGCTTTCAGGACTGGAGCAACTATGTGCATTGCTTCTTGAGGTGTAGTGTTTGTGCGATCAAGGCTTGCCACAAACAATGGAGCATCAATGAGGCGTCGTCTTTTCGGGTAGTGTTATATTTAACTCATGCAAATGCAATTAATTAAAATTAAGTAACAATTAAATAAATGCAAAACAATATACATTATACAGTAGTAATAAAGAATATAAAATAAATATGAAACACTGAATATTCCTTACATTACAATGTTAATGCTGCAGTTATTGCTCTTAACTTCTTAAGTTACTAAAACTCAGAATGTCGTTCCCTCACCATATTTCAATGTCACTCCATTACTGATTATCATTCCGACTCGAGCACCCAGCAATAATATTAAAACTAAATTATATATTCTTTGAACCACAATGTACATCTTAAATGCAAGTAATCAAAGAAAAAGAAGTATTGAGTGTAGACACTCTACGCAAATAATTTATTTTTATGTACAAAAATTATAGATAAATTCAAGAAAACTGATTTCAGAACCCTGTTGAGCTGTCACTAAACAATGGAATAATCTCATGAAAATTTTAGGAGTCATTTACAACACCAAATGACATCATTTAAGCACCTAGCCACTTCAGTTTTCAAAAATAATTTTTTTTGAAACACTCTAGTATGTATACATATATCTGACAAATAGAAGACTTGTAACTCATTTCATTGGGCGGGGGGGGGTAAAGGGAGAGGGAAGGGGGGATTGCTTCCAGCTTACAGGGGGGATAGTAGGCCCTGGCTGTTAAGGCGAGTGTCGTTTAGCGCCAGAAGAATTGGAAGGCGGAGGATCAAATGAGTCAGGGTAGGAGTACTTGAAATGGCGAGACTTCAGTTTTGAGTGGAATGCCGGGGGTGATAGGTAGAGGAACATGAGGAGGAGGATGAAGGACGGGTTACAATGATGATGGAGGAACTGAGAATCTGCAGAATTCAGGCGGGGGATCATTTCATAACTGTAGCTTAATGTTTAACGACGCTGTGTCATAATAAAGATGACTGACGTCTCTTTCCTCTTTTTTCTACACTTTGGACTGATTCCTTGTTCCTTGTGCCGTCGGCTCTAGGAGCCCTAGCGATCGTCATGCCACACAGTCTCCGTTGCCGTCTTGCTACTTCTCCCAGTAGCCCTTGAGTCGCGCTTTGGCCTGGGAGTCCCACCTCAGCGCTCCGGCCTGGGAGTCCCTCCATCCGCGACCATCGGCGTGGTTTGGTGTGTGGCATGGCGATTTTCTTGGCATGATTAACAGGGGTGGTTTGCCATTGCCTTCCCCTGGTTTTGCCTGCCGTGCCCGTTCGTTCCCCCTCCTAGGAAGAGTACTTCCTAGGAAGGGTACTAACGGTCCGCACCACGAGAAGGTGGGCACGGAGGACTTTGGTTCACCAGCCCAGGTCGGATCCGAGTCTACGCTCATCAGAGTCGTCGGTCAGGTCGCCTCCCTGCTTTACTCTGTACCAGAGTGACTGGTGAACCTTTGCGGTAGTACCTGAATATAGGGTAGAAACGGTACATCTCTGGTCAAGATAATTTCTGACGAACTTGTACTTAGACACCTTTAAAACGTTACAATTTTACGGTATATGTTCGTGCATATTGTCAACATTTCATCCTAATATCGAATATCAGGATATTCTTCGAAATTCGAATATAACGAAACCGAAGTTTAAACAATTGTAAGAAATAAGCCGATTCGTGCCTAGATTGGTAGTTAATGTAACTTAGATTCAAATGCATTACCTAGCTGAGCAGTTTAAAAGAGCATCTTTATGTCAAAGTTAACTACCCGTTTCATTTAACGCGCATACTCTTTGTGAAATTGCTAAACATTTGATATAGGCTACGATATGATGTTAACGGTCGATATATCTGTTAGATAAAATTAAACTCAACATTAATAAATAATTCGCATAAAACTCTAAAATTAAAATAAGAATCTCATGTCGCAAATGCATGCAAGCATTGTTGTGTTGTTTGCATTTACCAATTTATAAAGCGCCTCTCACCGTACAACCTAATCAGAGACGCTTCCAGTGCGAGGAGCTCCGTGAGAAAAAAAGTCTTAAGAAAGCCAGAAGTAAAGAGCAATGCCCGTTACATGTAGTCCTTTATGTTCCTCTTTTGTAACCTTATTATGGGTGTCTTTCGGAAGCCAAAAATTCTTCGCTTTCACTAAATTGTATACACTTTCGAATTGTGTTCGACGAACTTTTATGTCATATGGAATTAAATAAGGAACATGCATTTCTTAGCAAACCTTTT